>CALYLW010000544.1:174162-192297 GCA_944989445.1 Ampullaceana balthica | reverse complement strand
GTGTTGTCCAACCGAAAATCGTTCACGGCACACTAAACTGGTAAAAAGTTTGCGCGGCAACCTCACAAAAAAAAAGAAATCAGTGTTTATTCAAAAGATGTTTCATAATTAATGAGATACTTGAGCGTTTGCTTTGGAGCTCAAAAAGTGGCTCATTGCTGGATAAGCAAACTCTCATTTCTCTGTCTATCATCTGCAGTCTTTCACGTTTGACGTATGCGAGCAGTTGCGCCTTTCTGCTGATGTCAGTACTTTCATCGATTTGCATTACCCAGAGCTTTTGGATGTCGTCGGCTTCCGCAAATAGCTCTTTAATTTGATTGTCAAAATCTGTCGAAATGTCAGCAATCCGACGTCCCATCTTCTGGTGAGACAGTGGAATCTTATTTATTTTTTCAACAGCGTCGGGTCCCAACTCTATAGTCTCAACTGCGATTCTTAAAGACGGCAATATGATTGTCTCAGCGTCCAAAATGAGATTTCTTTTGTTTGACCAAAAGATTCGCAATTTTGTAGCTTGCTAACTGAGCTTTGACAGGAATTGAGGAAAATTTCTTCATTATTTTTTTATTGCTGCTCTAAGTTGGACCGAATGGATGCGAAATAACTTTTCGGCTTGTATTTCAATCTTGGATGATTTGAGTTCAGATGTCGCTTCAGTTTACTGGGGTTCATGGACTCGTTGGACAATGCCATGTTACAATTAAGACAAAACGGAAGAGAAGGATCATTTGCACATTGTATGAAACCATACTCAAGATATTCCTCGTGATATTTCCGTTTGGTAAACGGTAAATTATACAATTGATAACCATCAAACTAACAAAGAAATTAATGAACACTTCCTAGACACTATAAACAACATAAACCTAGAACAGATAGTAAAAACAGCAACAAGGAAAAATAAAACACTAGATTTATTCCTAACAAATAGACCAGGACTCGTGTTAGACTATAAAATAATTCCAGGACTGTCCGACCATGATATTGTTAGGGTCACCAATACAATAAAAACTAAAATTAATAAGATACCTAGAAGAATAATCTATCTTTGGAATAAATGTAATTCAATAAAACTACACCAATCAGCGGCTAACTTCCAACAAACTTTCCTAAGTAAATTTAACACAAATAGCCCAGTAGAAGAAATTTGGAAAGATATAAAAACAAATCTAAAAACTATAATGGATGAGAATGTTCCAACAAAACTAACATCAAATAAAATTAACAAATGCTGGTTCAATTCTAGATTGAAAAAGCTATGCAAACTAAAAGAGAACTTATTTAAGAAATATAAAGCTACCAATTCATATAGGATACACAAAAAATACTTAAAGATTAAACACTTGACACAAAAACTTAGTCGGAACCTCCAAAATGAATATATAAACAATGTAATTACCAAAGATAACAATAAAAACTTATGGTCCTTTATCAAATCTAAAAAAATGGAACCTTCAGGAATAGCCACACTAAAAGGCTCAAATAATAAAACCTATAATGATAATGAAACTAAAGCTAATATCCTTAACACATATTTTGCATCATCTTTTTCTGCCTCAGGCGACAAGGAAGTTTTAATAAATTTAAATAAAATGGAGGAAATAGGTAACATAACTGTAGATGAGATAGGTATACATTCACTCCTAAAAAACTTAAAAATAAACAAAGCTACTGGCCCAGATGATTTGCCTGCAAGATTATTAAAAGAACTAAGCAATGAACTGTCCCCAATCCTTGTAGTTCTCTTTCAAGCCTCTCTA
Organism: Ampullaceana balthica; assembly: GCA_944989445.1. Lineage (NCBI taxonomy): Eukaryota > Metazoa > Mollusca > Gastropoda > Lymnaeidae > Ampullaceana > Ampullaceana balthica. The sequence goes on along the minus strand of CALYLW010000544.1, from coordinate 190,534 downwards.
AACCAGGGTAAAGTGCCCCAGGATTGGAAATTAGCTAATGTAAGTCCACTCTTTAAGAAAGGGGATAAATCAGACCCTGGTAATTACAGGCCTGTATCACTTACTAGTATCACCTGTAAATTACTAGAACACATAATATATAGTAGAATAGTTAACCACCTTGACAAATATAATGCCCTATGCCCACATCAACACGGCTTTAGAAAAAACAGATCATGTGAAACACAATTAATAGGTTTAATAGATGAACTATCAAAAGGCTTGGACAAAAATGATCAAATAGATACAATATTACTAGACTTCTCAAAAGCATTTGACAAAGTTCACCATCTTAGTTTACTTAAAAAACTTAACTACTTTGGAATCTCAGGTTCCTTACATCACTGGATCCAAGACTTCCTTTTGGGCAGGGAGCAAACTGTAATAATTAATGGATCTAAATCTGCACCAATAAAGGTTAACTCAGGAGTTCCACAAGGAACTGTGCTAGGTCCCTTACTCTTTTTAATTTATATAAATGATTTACCCAACAACATCTCAACAGGTACAAAAGTTAGGCTATTTGCTGATGATTGTATAATCTATAGAACAATAAAATCAGAACAAGATAGCAAAATTTTACAAAAAGACTTAGATGAATTGATAAAATGGGAAACTAACTGGAGTATGTCTTTCCATCCAGAAAAGTGTCAACTGTTAAGAGTAACAAAGAAAAAGAAACAAATAAATTCAAAATATTACATTCATGGAAAAGAACTGACCCAAACTAAAGATGCAAAATACTTAGGAGTCTTAATAAATGAGAAACTATCATGGAATCCCCATGCCAATGAAGTTATTAAAAAATCAAACAAAACCTTAGGCTTTATAAAAAGGAACTTTAACAAATGTAATAGAGATATAAAACTAAAATGCTACCTCACTTTGGTGAGACCTGCACTAGAATATGCATCTTCTGTATGGGACCCATCCACCAAAGAAAACATTGATAAACTAGAACAAATTCAAAAAAGAGCTGCCAGATTCATTACTGGAGAATATTCGAAACTGACAAGAGTAACACCATTAGTTAAATCATTAAACCTTGAAACACTAGAGGATAGAAGAACCAAGAGCAAAGTAGTAATCATACATAAAGCAATTAATTCTAATTTAGAAATACAACACAAAGATAACTTAATACAACCCTCAGATAGACATAAGGATAAAAACACCTTTCTTATTCCGTATGCAAGAACAACCACATACAAGTTTTCCTTCTTCCCGTCCGGAATTCGGGCGTGGAATGGGTTGCCTGAAGAATCCAGGAAAACCAACACTTTATCAACATTTAAATCTCTAATAAAAATGCAGGACTAAACACAAACCATAGATAAGCGTAGGACGCAATAATCTTCTGTATAGAAGGAGCGTCTGTAAACAGATAAGATAAGATAAGGTAACATTCTTCTTGGATTTCGCAGCTCTCTCTCCATTTTGATACTCGCTGGAATCCTTCTGGCTTCTCTTCAAAAAATTATCCATAGCCGTCTGTAATTAAAAGTTTTTTAAAAAGTGAACAGCAGGAAAGGGTTTTTATTTACTTACAACAGATATTTATTCCCAATGGAGGAGAGAAATTGTGTAGCTTTCAAGAGATTCTCACAACCAGAACAATACAAACATGAAACGTTTTTATTCAATTCTTTTTCGGTTAAGGATTTTTTTTTCAAAACTGGAAGTTTCGAAAAGCCTAGCAATTTATGGTATTTTTGAAATCTTTCGCGGCACACTAAAAGTTTCTGCGGCACACTAGTGTGCCGCGGCACACCGGTTGGACAACACTGATCTAGTGCATATACCATTAAATGATGATGCCTTTCCCCCAATGTGCTTCCTGCCCATGCTAGCCCAGCATGCTGGTCGCGCTTTTTAAAAATAAAGTCTCACACTTTTTATTAATATTTTCGTTGTTCTCACACTTCCTCGATGATTTGGGAAGACTGTTACAAAACTTTGGTGCAGCTGATTCGAAAGACTACACGCCAAGGGACATTTTCCTGTGCCCATCCACTACGAGGAAATTTTTAGAGTGCACCGAGTAGAAGAACTCACCCCCTTTAGAGAAAGTGTTAAGTAATAATTTAACATGAAGATTCGGGAATGGAATGCAGATTGTTTACATAAGCTGCGTGGTTAGATTGTTGCATTGCACTAACCACAAATCACCACACACACACACACACATTTCTGACTCAGTTACGTGATCAAGAGAAACTAAGTAGCTTCACGTGGCATTTTAGTTAACATTAAAATTGCATTGTCTCGGTCTGTAACAATTCAATAACAAGTCCAGACTCCATGTTTCCTTTTGTACAATTTCTTTATTCACATACATACATATATAATACATCTATCATCAAGTCAGTGAGTCTAGAATACACATACATACATATATAATACATCTATCATCAAATCAGTGAGTCTAGTATACACGTATAAACATATGATCACAATCCCTAAGTGATCTCATAAGATATAAAAATGACATCTCTTACTCTAATATCTCAATATAATATTATAACAGGATTGAACTATCCTTATCTTATCTTATTGTCTGTTAAAGACGCCCCTTCTATACAGAAGATTATTGCGTTCTACGCTTATCTATGGTTTGTGTTTAGTCCTGCATTTTCATTAGAGATTTACAGGTTGATAAAGTGTTGGTTTTCCTGGTTTCTTCAGGCAACCCATTCCACGCCCGAATTCCGGACGGGAAGAAGGAAAACTTGTATGTGTTGTTCTTGCATACGGAATAAGAAAGGTGTTTTTATCCTTATGTATATCCGAGGGTTGTATTAAGTTATCTTTGTGTTGTATTTCTAAATTTTCTAAATTAGAATTAATTGCTTTATGTATGATTACTACTTTGCTCTTGGTTCTTCTATCCTCTATCCTATAGTTCACAGATCACGCTATCCTAACTAATCTCTATATGTCTTTACTGTATAACTTGATCTGAATTGCTGCGTCTTTTGTGTCTCCCCAACACAAATTTCCGTCAACTGATTACATCTCGCTAGTGACCAGAAATCCTACCATTATTAAATGGCGGGTGAACTCATTTCAAACTCCCGTTCACAACAGTTCACAACAGTGGCTCCCAAACCCTTGACATACAACACTCACACACACACGGTGCCCCAAATCAGACATTTCATTTATCTGCCATTGAGAGTATTTGTCGTGTCCTTGACCCCACCCCCTCCCCCCAGATTGACCAGCTGCTGAACCACCCAAGCGTCATCTACAAAGAGGACCATTACTATCCGACCTTCCTGGACTACGAGGTAAGACGCGAAGTGATTTGTTAGCCTTAAGACCACAATGACTGTCCAATGTATTGGTACTGTGAGCACTGAGCATCACATAGCAATCAATGTCAGAACCAGTAATGAACGAGAATATCGTCCCCTAATTTTTATGTGTTGGTTGTTAAGTGATATTTGTCTCTTCTTTATATATCTATGATAATTTTGATTACGATAAATTTTCACTACCCTTCTTTTTGTTCGGATTGGGCAATTCTATTTTAATATTTATTCACATGGTGTCGACATTACCATAGTTTGATTTCATTTCTCTCTTTGTTTCTATAGTTTGATTTCATTACTGTCTTTGTTTCTATAGTTTGATTTCATAACATTCTATTTAAACACCCATAAATAAACCCAACCATAAAATAAACAATCTAAATCAAACCAACAAACCCACCACCCACACACCCCAACAACACCACACACCCCACCCCCCCACCCTACCAAATAAACCACATTAAATCAAACAACATCACAAATAAACACCCACCCCCCCCTCCCCCCACCCACCCCCTCCCCACCCACTACACCACCAACCCCCCCCAAAACCCATCCCCACACCATAAAACTCCAACCACAAATCAATTACATAAAACAAACACCAAATCAACCAATTACAATTAAACTTAAACTCAATCCCCCTCTAAACCCCCAACCCCCCACCCAAAACCCACCTACCCCCACCCCTTACCCCCCCAAACCCCCCCCCCCCCCACCCCTCCCCCCCCCCCCTAAGTCCCCCCCTAAACGTGGACACTCTGCACGACGTCGCCCGAGATGGAATAAGTTGTATGGCCACTCTGATAGGAGGTCAGTAACCGGAATAGGTCACACAAGTTCTCTAAACATTTCTCTGACTGATAAAAGTAGCTTATGTGTACCATCGTGTCAGTATATGTTTTGTTGAATAGCTTTAATTGTTTCAAATTGAATGGATTGATATATATATATATATATAATATATATATATATATATATATATATATATATATATATCTATATATATAAGACGCATTTGTTGTCTGTCTGGTTGTCTGTCTGTTCCCTAATAACTCAAGATCCAGACAACCAAATAACGTGAAATTTGGTACACGTACACAAAATTATACCGGAAAGGTTATTAAACAGGTTTCGTTCCATATATATAAGATACTGGGGCCCGGGGGCCCAAAATGTAGTTTTTCCCTATATGAGCTATATAAAATAAAATTTTTTGAAAATTAAGACGTAAAATAATGACGCAAATTAATAAACATTTTGGTGTCGAGATTAACAAGAAGGCGATTATCGCCATAAAATAATTTTTTTGTTGTTGTAGTTGTTGTTTTGTTGTTGTTGCTTTTTTGTTGTTGCTGTTGTTGCTGTTGTTGTAGTTGTTGTTTTGTTGCTGTTTTGTCGTTGTTTTGTTGTTGATTTTTTTGTTGATGTTTTGTTTTTGTAGTTGTTGCTGTTGTTGTTTTTGTTGTTGTTGCTGTTGTTGTTGCTGTTGTTGTTGCTTTGTTGTTGTTGCTGTTGTTGTTGTAGTTGTTTTATTGTTGTTTTGTTGTTGATTTTGTTGTTTTTTTGTTGTTGTTTTGTTTTTGTTGTTTTGTTGCTGTTGTTGGTTTTGTTGTTGTTGCTGTTGCTGTTGTTGTTGCTGTTGTTGTTGTAGTTGTTGTTTTGTTGTTGTTGCTTTGTTGTTGTTGCTGTTGTTGTTGTAGTTGTTGTTTTGTTTTTGTTGTTTGTTTTTGTTGTTTTGTTGCTGTTGTTGTTTTTGTTGTTGTTGCTGCTGTTGTTAAACCCGGGAGAAGCCGGGTACTTGCCCCTAGTATATATATATATCTCTATATATATAAGACGCATTTGTTGTCTGTCTGGTTGTCTGTCTGTTCCCTAATAACTCAAGATCCAGACAACCAAATAACGTGAAATTTGGTACACGTACACAAAATTATACCGGAAAGGTTATTAAACAGGTTTCGTTCCATATATATAAGATACTGGGGCCCGGGGGCCCAAAATGTAGTTTTTCCCTATATGAGCTATATAAAATAAAAATTATTGAAAATTAAGACGTAAAATAATGACGCAAATTAATAAACATTTTGGTGTCGAGATTAACAAGAAGGCGATTATCGCCATAAAATAATTTTTTTTGTTGTTGTTGCTTTGTTGTTGTTGCTTTTGTTGTTGTAGTTGTTGTTTTGTTGTTGTTGCTTTGTTGTTGTTGCTGTTGTTGTTGTCGTTGTTGTTGTAGTTGTTGTTTTGTTTGTTGTTTTGTTGTTGATGTTTTTGTTGTTGTTTTGTTTTTGTTGTTGTTGCTGTTGTTGTTTTTGTTGTTGTTGCTGTTGTTGTTGCTGTTGTTGCTTTTGTGTTGTTTTTGCTGTTGTTGTTGTTGTCCACATCCCTTGCCCTGCGACGACAATGTCCTTCATGTTGTTGTTGCTTTGTTGTTGTTGCTGTTGTATTTGTTGTTTTGTTGTTGTTGCTTTGTTGTTGTTGCTGTTGCTGTTGTAGTTGTTGTTTTGTTGTTGTTGTTGTAGTTGTTGTTTTTGTTGTTGTTTTGTTTTTGTTTTGTTGTTGTTTTTGTTGTTGTTTTGTTTTTGTTGTTTTGTTGTTGTTTTTGTTGTTTTTGTTTTGATGCTGTTGTTGTTAAACCCGGGCGGGAGCCGGGTACTTGCCCCTAGTATATATATATATATCTATATATATAAGACGCATTTGTTGTCTGTCTGTTCCCTAATAACTCAAGATCCAGACAACCAAATAACGTGAAATTTGGTACACGTACACAAAATTATACCGGAAAGGTTATTAAACAGGTTTCGTTCCATATATATAAGATACTGGGGCCCGGGGGCCCAAAATGTAGTTTTTCCCTATATGAGCTATATAAAATAAAAATTATTGAAAATTAAGACGTAAAATAATGACGCAAATTAATAAACATTTTGGTGTCGAGATTAACAAGAAGGCGACTATCGCCATAAAATAATTGTTTTGCTATTGTTGTTGATTTGTTGTTGTTGCTTTTGTTGTTGCTTTTGTTGTTGTAGTTGTTGTTTTGTTGTTGTTGCTTTGTTGTTGTTGTTGTTGTTGTTGTTGTTGTTTTGTTGTTGTTTTGTTATTGATGTTTTTGTTGTTGTTTTGTTTTTGTTGTTTTTGCTGTTGTTTTGTTTTTGTGGTTGTTTTTGTTGTTGTTGCTGTTGTTGTTTCTGTTGTTGTTGCTTTTGCTGTTGTTGCTTTTGTGTTGTTGTTGCTTTGTTGTTGTTGCTGTTGTAGTTGTTGTTTTGTTGTTGTTGCTTTGTTGTTGTTGCTGTTGTTGTTGTAGTTGTTTTGTTGTTGTTTTGTTGTTAATTTTGTTGTTTTTGTTGTTGTTTTGTTTTTGTTGTTTTGTTGCTGTTGCTGTTTCTGTTGTTTTTGTCGTTGTTGCTGTTGTTGTTGTAGTTGTTGTTTTGTTGTTGTTTCTTTGTTGTTGTTGCTGTTGTTGTTGTAGTTGTTGTTTGTTGTTGTTTTGTTTTTGTTGTTTGATTTTGTTGTTTTGTTGCTGTTGTTGTTTTTGTTGTTGTTGCTGTTGTTATTAAACCCGGGCATAGCCGGGTACTTGCCCCTAGTATATATATATATATATATGTAACTAGTGTATTACCCGTTAAAAATGACGGAAGTTTTCGAAATAAATATATAATTATGAGTTAGCGACGGTTCCTTTTGCCCTGTAGATGATTTTAGTATAGTTTTTTTTGTAATTGTCCCTTTTGCCTGAAAGCCGTATAGTGAATAATCAGAAAATGTAGAGACAAATAGAGAAAAATTAAATCTCATTTCCATATTGAATTATGCGGACGTTCGAAAAGAGTTATTTTTGGTGCAGTAATTTTTTTCAAGGCTTTTTTTTTAGCGCACCGCTGTGCGCAAATAGCGTTACGAACGAACATACATAAGTAAATTATGTATATTGCTACTATTTTTATGTAATGCGTGAAGACTCCATCTTCTACCTGGTACGGTGAATAATGCGTCCTAAAATTATGATCTTTAAATTAACATTTCAAATAGGTGTTCGCTAGAGCTTTCATGCAGTCATTTTCCTGTCTCACAAAAGTAACTCAGGCGATACATTCAGTTGGTCTTTACATACATCCGATGGTGATTTAAAAAAACAAACAACTGATTTTATTTTGACCAAAGCAGCATCTCAAAATTCAAATCTAATTTATAACATCCCGGTTCTTTGATATTCAATGCTTAAAAAAAAAGAATAATAAATGAAAGTTTATTTAAATAACTGAAAAAAAGAAATAATAATATGTCTCTTTTTTTTTAAATAAAAGTTTACAATGAGTTAGTTATATGCTGATACGTGTGCAACGTTGTACTTGAGGGAAGAAAACGATACGTATAGATTTTTTAGGGTAAGTAAATGTTATAATAAATTTAAATGGAATTTTTTCGTTATTTTTTTCTTTAATAGCGTACAGGAAAGAAGACTTCAAATCTTAATTGTGGCAATTTGACGAACATGGTCTCTGTATTTGACAGGTAATATGATTTCCTCCCCTGTGGGTAGCACTCCCGTACATCCAGGACTTAGGTCTGGCATCATGGCCACCTCTTGCGGAAAAGACTGGCCACTAGAGTCAGGCGCCGCTGATGAGGCGGGTATCGAGACGGCCTTAAAAGGAGCCCAGAAACTTTACACGTTCGGTTACGGTTCCTATATTAATGAGCCAGCGGAGGACATGCCCGATTGGAAGACAAGATTTTGGGCTGACGATGCAACATATTCCAGGTTAGTAATTTTTTTTAAAGGGGCTTATTTAATCACATAAAAAACACTGTTTTTGTTAAAGGGGGTATTATAAATTTAAAAAAACAAAACAACACACTTACATAAGTTTATAATTAATTTTTTAAAAAAAACGCATAATTTAATAATTTTTGTTGCTGTCCATCAAATTTTTGTTTTGATTTTAAAAAAAAAGAAAGAATTTTCTGAATTATATTTTATGTTGGGATCAAATAGCATTTAGGCACTTGACATTAGAAACTGGTTGCATTGGTCCAGGAAAGATTACTCTAAAGTTTGTGTGTGTGTGTGGGGGGTGGTTTGGGGTGGGGGAGATAAGTCCTGTGGTTCACCAACATAGCGGCCTCGGACAGAATGGCCCGACAAATGGGCTCCGACATAATGGCGCCGACAAAACGGCCCTGGACTAATAGATGGACTAATAGTAAAATGTACAATCAAATATTGTATTTGTATTTTTACTCACCTATTCAGTGCCAGGTTTAGCTCACAAGAAACAATAATAATGACATCACATGAGTGAATTTATTAGCCTTTAAGCGAAATGGTACGAATCGCGGCTGTTTTTTGTCAAGAAACAATATAATAACATCACTAGAAATAATTTTAAAATATTACCAACTTTTTAAAGGGTGAAAAAGTTGACAAAAGCTTAAAATGCACCAAAAAAAAAGTTTTTGTTTAAAAAATTTAACAATTTGTCTGGCGCCGTTTTGACCGGGGCCATTACGTCGGTGCCGTTTTGTCCAGGGTCGTTTTGACGGGTCACCAAGTCCTGTTAATCAGAGCTTAAGGGGGGGGGGACCTAACTAAAGCTTTTGATCTTGTCAGCAGAAGCGGCCTTTTCCAGATCTTAGTAAAAATAGGCTGCCCTACGCATCTGCTTAACATCATCAAGCAATTCCACGAAAACATGCAGGGCACAGTGTGCTATAACGGTGCCACATCTGAGGCTTTCCCAGTAAGTAGTGGAGTAAAGCAAGGCTGCGTGTTGGCACCTACTCTATTCGCAATATTCTTTTCCATCTTACTCCAGTATGCCTTCAAGAACAACAGTGAGGGGATATACATCCACACCAGAGCTGACGGGAGTTTATTCAATATTGCCCGACTAAGAGCCAAGACCAAAATAAGGAAGATTTTGCTGCGCGAGCTCTTATTTGCAGACGATGCCGCCTTAATATCCCACACAGCAGACGGCCTGCAGAGCCTTGTATCCAGCTTCTCCGCTGCCTGCAAAGAGTTTGGCCTGACCATAAGTATAAAGAAAACCAACATTATGGCACAGTATGCTGCCTCTCTCCCGACTATCACCATTGACGACTGCAACCTGGATGCTGTTGAAAGTTTTACTTATCTGGGATCAAACATCTCGAGCACCCTCTCACTGGAAGATGAGATAAGTAGTAGGATAGGGAAGGCAGCAACTGTTATGGCTAGACTGTACAAAAGAGTCTGGTCCAATGCTAAACTCACAGCAAGAACTAAGCTGCAGGTATACCAGGCCTGCGTACTGAGCACACTCCTCTATGGATGCGAGTCTTGGACCACCTATACCAGGCATGAAAGAAGGCTCAATAGCTTCCACCTCAGATGCCTGCGCCGCATCCTAGACATCAAATGGCAAGAGAAAGTCCCCAACACAGAGGTCCTGGCTCAAGCAAGCATGAGTAGTATTGCAGCAATATTAAGCCAAAGACGCCTCCGTTGGCTTGGACACGTCAAGAGGATGCAAACTGGTCGCATACCCAAGGATGTGCTTTACAGCGAGCTGGCGACAGGGAAAAGGTCGGTTGGTCGGCCATGTCTCAGATACGTGGACATATGCAAGAGAGACATGAAAGTAGCCAACATTGATATACAAAACTGGGAAAACCTGGCAGAGGATAGGTCCATGTGGCGGGCTATAGTGAAAGAAGGATCACTAAGAGCAGAGGAGCAAACTAGGGCAGAAGCAGTCGGGAAAAGAGCGAGGAGAAAGGCCAGGCAACACTGCCCCACTGCTTTCGTGTGTGTGTCATGCAGAAGAGACTGCCACTCAAGGATTGGTCTCATCAGCCACACCAAGAGCTGCAAATATTAAAGATAAATCTATCGTCTTTTGTAGACGGACAGATGCCATATAAGGGGGGGGGGAGGGGCTATGAAATAAAAGGTATACATCCCCCCGTTTGAATTTTTCAGGGAAAAAATTGATTTGGAAATATTAAAATTTTACACACAAAAAGGAACTTAAAATTGAACTCAATTTAATGCTGTTGAGTGTCTGTCCCTCCCTCCCCCCGACCTCTCACTCTCACTCCTGAGGTAACTTTTCAGAACTAGACCCTTTAAGCCAGCCAATGCATGTGGAACTGACCAAGGTCCATGTAGGATATGGGGGTTTGCTAGTTTGGTTTCGGGTTCCACCAATTCATACACTCCATGATACAAGACATTTATCCATTTGAATAAATAGCAGGGAACAGAGAAAATAACTGCAGATATTTAGCAGGCATTCAATTCAGTACGAATTATTGTATCAACAAAAATAAGTTAAAATTTTCAAAATCTCTTTCAATTTCTTTCCACAATTTTATTGTTCATTCCCGTTGATTTCCATGTTCTGCGAGTTATTTTAAAACCCACGTATCTCACTCTACACTCTACAGGTTGCTGAGCATCAAGAAAAAGTTCGACCCTGATAACTACTTCTGGTGTCACAACTGTGTCGGTTCGGACCTCGGCCAAGGTTACGGTCCTCCATCTTCTCAAGGCGTTCCGGGAAATCCCAGTGCGACTTTCTCTTTCAAGTCCGACGTCGAATTCGATGAGATCAAAACGGCAGGCGTCACACCAAGCACTGACGTGATCATCGGTTGAATTGCAAACAGATATGAGGAGTGTCTTGTGTGTGTGTGTGCGTGTGTGTGTCTGTGTGTGTGTGTGTCTGTGTCTGTGTGATGGTTTTTATATGAAGAAATAAAAAGTGAAGTTGACATATTTTTAATTGTATTTTCATCCTGACAGTCGCAATGTGTTTCTTAAGATGAACGGTTCTATGTTTCATATAATAATTTGAGTGGGTCTGAGTTGTTGATGTGTTATATCTCCGGCAGAGGCGTCACTAGGGGGAGGGGGTGTTACGGACCGCACCGAGTGACACCATCACAAAGCCGGACACCAGAATGTAAAATTATGTATCTCCCTGTTGTATGGCTCTGGCAAACTCGGTGGAGGTCTATGGGGTAAGTTGTGAGGGGGGGGTGGGTGGGTGACACCATGAGCTACCACTCTGTGTGACACCACCCCTAGTGAAGCCTCTGATCTTCGGCATGTCGGGCCATAGTCGGGATGGCATTGATAAGAGCAACAATCATATATCTCTGCGCTTAGAGTAACTATCTTTCATTCAGTAGAGTTTAAAGATGGGATTGTGGAAAGTATGGGGGGTGTAGGCATTAGTCTACGATCAACAAACAGCAAGCAAACGATAAATAATTCAAGTAAAAATTTATCCATAATTTTGTGAAGTTACTTTACAAAAACATTCTTCTGTGAGTTACTTTTTGCTTTAAAATTTTTCGAGGAAAAAACAACAAAAAAAAACAACAACAATTTTTCATTGAAAAGAAAAAAACACACCATAAGATTGCGCAAGTAATTATACTTTCTCAAAGCGAAAGTGTTTGGTGTGTGTCTCGTCTTATCTATACAGACGCTCCTTCTATACCGAAGATTATTGCGTCGACTGACCCTGCCGGTCTGTTGGCAGGTGACGCAGCGTTTACAGGCCACGGCTATGAGGATTCCACGCATTACCCAGCCGTCTTTGTTTCCCTAACAAATTTTAGGTACCCACTCGGAGGAGCTGGGTGGACTCAGGGACAACCTTGGCCCCGGGAACAAATCGCTGCCTTCACGTGGATTTGAACCCGTGACCGTCGGTACGCCAGCCGAGCGCGCAAGCAACTCAATTGCTAGTGCACAGTAGGCTACCCCAAAAGCAGTGGTTATAACAGTAATCCCTGAAGATCCCAGGCAAATCTCTGTATATTCTCGTTATTTGGCACTAGCAGACTCGGAGGAGGTCTATGTGGTCCGTCGTGAAGGGGTGACACCATGAGCTACCTCAATGGTTGACACTAACCCTAGTGACGCCTCTGCCAAAATCATGGTGCTAGAGGAGAACCACGACATAAATGAAAGGAACATCACTACCACCTTCAAGCTGGAGCATCCTCATAATTGTCGCTGCCAACTGGTGAAGGTAGTGAGCAGAGAAAGGAGCATCACTCTGGTGATGAAAATGCTGAAATGAAATGTCAAAATGAGAAAGTGCGGGAAATAATGATATTTTTATTGGGTTCTTCAAATTATAGCCATAGGAAGGGTTGAAGAAAGGCTTATTTTCTTTGCCAAGAAAAAGTAGGGGAGTAGGATATATTTTATTATGCAAAAATTCGTGTTGAAACTCCCAAATATCGTGGCTGACTGACAGCTTTGTAAGGACATGGGTAGTAGGGCAAAGGAGATTTTATATTGAAACAATGTTTCCTAGTTTTAGCGAAATTTTAATCCGAATTCGATCGAAAATTAACTTGTTCAAGTCAAATTTCTTCAAAGTTTATTCTTGTCATGTATTGTCATCAGAGATGAATGTCTTTGTCAAGTTTAACCTTTCTAGCCAATTAGAATGTGGGTTAAATTTAACCCATCAGGCGTGAATTAAAAAAACAAACACATGTTTTAAATTTAATTAATTAATTTATTTACTAGTGAAAAAAATGACGGAAGTTTTCAAAATAAATACATTTCAGCTGAAATCTATTTATTTTGAAAAAATACATATCAGAATAATGTAATACAGAACTTTCAATTATTAAATTTATTTTTATTTTAATCATTTATTTTCATTTTGCACAATTTTATGTGGAACGTTCGAAAAGAGTTATTTTTGGTGCAGTAATTTAGTGCGCTGCTTATCTTATCTTATCTTATCTATACAGACGCTCCTTCTATACAGAAGATTAATGCGTCCACAGACCATGACATCTGTTGGCAAGTGATGCAGCGTTCACAGGCCACGGCTTTGAGGGTTCCACGCATTACCCAGCCGCCTAACTAGTGTTAGGTACCCATTCGGAGCTGGGTGACTCAGGGACGCCCTAGGCCCCGGGAACAGATCCTTGCCTTCTCATGGATGCGAACCCGTGACCATCGGTACGCCAGTCGAGCGCGCTGCCACTCGACCACCGCGTCACCGCTGCTTTCTAAAAGTAGTAGCGTCACAGACGTGACGTGACATACATTGCAAATTATGTATGTTGATTGTGGTTTATAAAGATGAGTCTTATAAAAATAAGTATATGTTTTAAGAGTCACGAGGAAATGTTCTGGGCCTCAAGAAATTCGAATAATTTAACCTCGGCTGTTTAAATAGGCGGAAAGAGTCGAGAGGAATATAGTAAGGAGTCCACAAGTGTGGGTCGATGGTGGTGTTGTTCGGTTTAACACCAAGGCTTGGCCCAAAACAACTGCGAGTTGGCAGATCCAGAGTATGAATCAGCGTGCGTCCTGTTAAGAGTGTGCTTTAGACCAGTGCTTCTCAAACTTTTTTGTCTGACGGACCGGCAGGATTTTTTTCATTGCTCCAGGGACCCGTGCACTATTTTCCCTGTTCTGGAGGGTAATAAATATATTTTTATGTTCTTTCTTGATAACTTCTGCTGACCGGCTGCGGATGGTCCACGGACCAGCACCGGTCCGCGGACCACCACTTTGAGAAGCACTGCTTTAGACGCATTCATAAAAATGAATACAATGAAAATACAGAGAATTTCCTAGTTGCTCTGTCGAAGTAAATATTGTTTGGTCGGTGGTGAAATCATAACAACAGGATTGATTTCGGCTGTGTTGTATGACTTACTTCTATCTGGTAAAATTCAAGCAGACAGAACGCAGAAAGAGTCAGAACAAGAGTAAGTTTGAGATTTTGGCATCAATAATCAAAGGGGGCGACGTAACAATAAAAACATAAGTCCCATAATCCCACTTTCCCATCTCACCCATTTTTTTTGTTTTAAATATTGAAACTGAGCATTGCTTTTGTTTTGTTTTACCATTTTTTTTAAAGCGAGAAGGGTTCTTGCCGACACTTACACTTTCGTTCAATTTTTGTTATGTCTTCAGCAATGTTCCCTCTATGGTTCGTTGATCCTTGTGCAAAGTACAAAAACGCGTGTGCAAACTTGCACAGCACCCATTTTTTAGCAATATTTTCCAAAATTTGCTGCGCGGTAATTATGAACTGCTGCGCGGCGTCGTTCAAATATCTGCGCGGCCGGGCAACCGCGCAGCTTAAAGGGAACATTGGTCTTCAGGACAATGAAGTCAATGACAATGTGTTCAAAATGTCCAGGTTAATAAGTTCTAAGATGTTCAGGAGGACGTGGTCTAAGATGACCCGGAGGACATGGTCTAAGATGACCCGGAGGACATGGTCTAAGATGACCCGGAGGACATGGTCTAAGATGACCCGGAGGACATGGTCTAAGATGACCAGGAGGACGTAGTCGGTCTTCATTCAGACCCAGATTTCCTCTTTTAGTACTTATATTAATAACTTATTCTTATACTTCCTCCTATTCCTTAATGTCCGTGTTATTATATATAATTTTTCAATTTCTATACTGAACTACTGACTATTTAACACTAATGAGTGTTTCTTAATATATAATTTTTTCGAAAATATTTCAGAGGAACATGTATTTTATTTTCAAAATGTTCAGCCAAATAGTCGCAAAATTTTCATAGAAAAGGGACCAGATTAGATTAATTGTTTCTCGTACCAGGTCTGATTTTTTAATCTTCATAGTTCACATCCGGTGCGACCTGTGTAAGGTCAAATTTAGAAGTCTGTAGGTTGTCAACACGAAAATGCCGGCTGTTCCACGTCCAGCTTATGATGAGCCTGAAGGAGTTCATGCCATTCTTTTAGGACCACCAGGTTCTGGAAAAGGCACACAGGTGGTTTTAAAACTTGAATAAATAATTATTGATATAGTTTAAGTTTACTTATATTGTATATGACTCGTAGCCATAGTGATCTTACTACATCATTCATTTCATTCCTTCCAATCAAAACCAAATTTCAAAATAATATTAATACACTTGAAAATAGCCATGCCAATCCCAACTATGGGTTACTATGCCAATCAATAAAAGTAATACTTAGGTTACTTAGTAATAGTTTTTCATATGAACAGTAGAGTAAATTTTATTTATTACAGACGCTCCTATACAGAAGATCCCAGAAGATTATTGTGTCATAGTATCAGTATAGTATAGTTTAGGTACTTCGATACTCGTTCGCGCATCGTTCTGCGCATGTCGTAAATTCACACAAAAACTGTCATGGCGATTTTACAGTCGGCCTTTCGGCCACATCGGTAGTTCGCGTTGTACGTCACAGTTTTCTAAAAAAAAGCCCACTTCGTCATCACAGTTTTATACAGCTTGGTTTTCCGAACATATCGATACCATTTTTGAAGCGATTTCGAATTTCAACCGGCGGTGCTATACGTTTGAACTGAATTGTGTGACGGTAAACTAATAAACAAATTAACCCTGAGTATTAAGAGTTTGTGGTTTCAATGTAATCTTGCAACATTCATTTTCTGATTTGAATAACTTTACTTCGTTAAAATTGGCGTAGGTACTCGTTAGTTATGCTTGGTACAGTGTAAGGACTTGAAGCGAAAAAATGTCAATGCCTCATAAGTCACCTCCCTTCATAAACAAAAGCGTGGGTTGTCGGAAATGGATTTGCCGATCAATTTACGCAAAAATGAATAAATATAATTATATATTGCAATGGTAAAGTTTACTTAGAGTTATTACAAGAATTGAGTAATTATATTAATAGTATTTTGAATAAAAACACAAAAAATAATAAAAAGTACACTATCATTGTGTCAATAATATTTTAACGACTAATACTAATACTAATACTATTCAATACTACTAGTACTAATCTAATTCTAATAGTTAGAGTTCATTATTCGTAATATTAAAGTCAGTTTACAAAGAGATACAGGTCCAATTAACATTAGACACTAATACTATTAGTTTCCTAGTATTAATTAGTAAAGTATTAGTATTAGTTGAAAGTATTAGTTAATGATATTATACTTACTTATTATTTATATTATTAATATTTATAACTATAATATATAGTTATAGGGCA
>CALYLW010000544.1:85955-173774 GCA_944989445.1 Ampullaceana balthica | reverse complement strand
GAATGCGAAAAACTAATAATAAAAATAATAAAATTCAATTGTGACAGTACTGACAGGAAGTTAAGTATTTGGATAATGCCACTTCCTTGTTTTTTTTCCTGCACTTACGTTATTCAAGCGAACCGCAATCTCTAAATCTTTCTTCGTTGGCAGTCTGATCGTACATTATTCCTATTTTTTTAAAAAGTCCCATAACCTTTTTTTCGAGATCGTAGTGGATTCTAATGTTTCCATTAGAACATTCTCAGGCTTAGTAGACCTTGGCGGCGCTCATCCCTCTCCAGGTCAGCGGAGGACTTTCTTAGCGTTAGTCATTCATCACCATTTTTATAGTGGCTTTAACGTGGGCTCGATCCCATGCCCATTTTACCAGCATTTTAAAAAAAAATTCAGCTGTTCTGTGACGTTTAAAAAAAAATTGGATACATTTTTAAAGAAACCTGCTGAAAAAGTGTTTCAAGTGATTGAGCTTGAAAGTGATAGTACTAGTACTAAGATTAGTCTAACTAAACTAATAAAGAAATGACGTCATTCGTTTTCAAAACAGTATCAATATTCGGAAAAACACTCATTTATTCGGCCATCACTCTGTGGCAAAACATTTGCAATCTGTGCCAGACCCAGTTATCTATTGAAAGTTATGGGTCAATGATAACAACAAAAATAGTTTAACGCAAAAATTACAACTGCTGATATTACTGATAAATTAGTAAAGTAAAAGAAGTAAATCTACATCTGATCGTCTGTTACCAACTAACTTCAATTGACCATAGAACAAACTATTTGACAAGTTCAAAAAGGCCACTAGAGAGAATGCTGGAAAACTGAACTCTGTTTGTTCATATATAAAAAACATGGATATTCTGTTGTGTAGATATCTGTATTTAATGCAAAAAATTTCCGTTGATGTTTTTCTCATATTCTGTGGTGTTCTGTAGACTCTTAACCCTACCAGATCGAGTTACCGAATGTTAGGTAATATATTTAATTCCTATATACTGAGTTACCGAATTCTAGGTATTTGGGATATCACTTGAATAAGTTCTAAAAATAACAACCAATCGTCGTTAAATCTCGCATTTGTTGCAAGATTAGTAATTACAAATGGTATTTTCCTCGAATAAAGCAGTGTGTTTTGATTACAGTTGATTTTATCGAAAATAACCATGAAAAGATCGGCGAATAAACCGAGCACTTCCACAGGAAAAAGAGCAAGTATGATACCCACCGAAAATAGACTTGCTATAAAGCAATACATCAAAGACAAGCCTACAAAATGGGGAATAAAATCGTTTCTTCTTTGCGAAAGTCAGACAGGCCTCATAGTCAACGCTGAGATCTACACTGGGACAGCACCAATAGTTGCAACAGAGCTGGGTGCTGTGGGAAACACTGTGGCCCATCTTTTGATATCATGTGAGAAGGAAAAGAAAGCACATATTATCGTTATGGATCGGTACTACAACTAGGTGACATTAGCGAGGTACATGCTGAATGAGCTCCAAACAGGACTTGTTGGTACTCTTCAACAAAATAGAAAATTTTTTCCACTGTCCTTGAAGAAGGTGGATAAGCTTGCGAGAGGTGAAAGTCGCTTTCGATGTCAGGGCAGCATAACCTGTATGGTATGGCAGGATCGGAGGCGAATTACATTCATCTCAAACTTTCATGACCCAACACAAATAGGAGTAGCAAACAGAAGCAACAAAGATGGAACACTTGATGAAGCTCCGATGCCACAGCTTGTCCAGGACTACAATCGCCACATGGGCGGTTGTGACAAAAATGACGCGCCTCCATCGCTCACACCGTCATTACCGGTGGCCCCGTCACCTTTTCATCAAATATTTCATGTGGGCCTGCTACAATTCATTTGTTATTTATGCGCCTAAACTAGAAGCAGCTGAGAAAAAAAACCATGTTTTACACTAGATACATCCAGAATCTCTGCAATTACCGCTCAACAGCCATTTGCCGAGGACAAATGTACCATACCCCCAACGCCACACACTAGGCAACCACTGACCTGAAATTCCAGAAGCGACTGCTTCCAATCATGTCTGCACTGTCTGCTTGGAAAAACACCTTCAATACAACAGAGCACACCTTGGTGAAGCATACAAGGACAACCCACACAAGAAGGTCAAGACCAACGTCAGGTGCTCTATGTACAAAAAGTACCTCTGTGTAAAGCATGGCTCAACCTCCTGGGAAGACTCCAAGGTGCAATACTGGCGTTAGATGGAAGCATTGTTCAAATAATTAAACAATTATTATTTTCTAAAATATTTCTTTTTTTGCTGCAAGTTAATTCTAAACTGCTGCGCGGTGTCGGTCAAATACCTTTGTGGCTGCGCAGCTCAGAGGGAACATTGGTGCAAAGTTTCACAGCATCCATTTTGAAATAATTGTTTTTACTAAATTTGATGCACGGTAATTATAAACTGCTGCACGGCTGCGGTTAGATATCTGTGTGGCCGCGAAGCAGCGCAGCTTAAATGGAACATTGGATGGAAGTTAGACCTATTTCCTACTATATCTAAAAGTTTGAGCTCACTCTAACCACTGGTTTTCATGATACTAGCAATTTTCTAACCCATGTACATTTTCTTAATTTTTGCTGGGGAGGCCAGGTATAGGGGCAAATTAGCTTGGGGAGCTCAGGGCTGGTAGGGTTAAAATTAAAAGATAATGGAGGTAACTTTATTACTTGATATTTATTCAGTATGTAGTTCTTAAACCAGCGCCCGGTGGTGCCGCGACTCGCGCCCGGACCCCTATACAGATTTCTTTTCTTGGCACACGAGTTCCTTGCTTCCCAATGTTTTGGCCTTTCTCCTACCTCTTTAGTCTGTAGCCTCCTCCATCCTTCGCTCCTCTGCTACTATGACGCCTTCTTTGAGAACTGTTGGCCACGTTGATCGGTCTTCTGCCTTACACTCCCAATCACTTGTGCTTATTCTGGCTGCTTTCATATCTCTCTGGCAGACATCTTTAAATTGGAGACGTGGGCGACCTGTCTTCCTGTTTCCTAATGCCAGATCTCCATGTGGAACGTCCTTGGGGATGCGACCTGGGCTCATTCTTTTTACATGTCCTAGCCATCTTACTATGACTATGCCATAAGTTATCAGACTATACTATACATACTTTGTGAGTGTAAAAGGCATATGCTTAACCTATCAGTTTGCCATTGTTTGAATTTAAGCTTTTAAGGGCCAAAGTAAACTGCCACTTGGACTTGAATTTAAAAAACAGCAGTGGCTATGATAATTATCCTTTTTTTTATTGGAAAGGAGTAATAAAAAAAATTATAAGTTTTTATGTTAGAAATAAACATTGAAGAGCTTTCCATTCATGATCTGTCATTGAAGTTTTCTCACCTATTTTGATTATAGCATGATATTTCTGTATTAATGGTTTGTGCTTAGCAAGTAGATGCATCTGGTTAAAAAATATTGGCTGGTCATGAAAATTCAAATTCTGTTTTGCCATTTATTAATGCTTTTTTCTTTTATTGCTTTAAAAAGCTCCACTTTGTTAGAATTAAAAATGTTATCAATACAACGTGCCAACTCCTGATCCATTGCTTTTTTATAAATACTGGATGCTTAAAAATAATTTTAAGAACCGCTGGAAACTTATCTTTTAGTTTAAGGTACACTCACCACAATGTTTAAGGTACACTCACCACAATGTTTAAGGTACACTCACCACAATGTTTAAGGTACACTCACCACAATGTTTAAGGTACACTCACCACAATGTTTAGGTACACTCACCACAATGTTTAAGGTACACTCACCACAATGTTTAAGGTACACTCACCACAATGTTTAAGGTACACTCACCACAATGTTTAAGGTACACTCACCACAATGTTTAAGGTACACTCACCACAATGGGTGTGGACCCTGTACCAGCCTAAATCTTTTGTTATTAACATGTGTTGTTAAAATGTTAAAATCATCTCCAGAATTGTAACAGACTAATGAAAAAAAAACAACCTTTTTGTTTTCTCCTTCAATTTTAATGTAGAAAAAATTTCCTTATATTTATGAGGGGTGACCTATGCTCATGGCTGTGCACAGTTGTAAATTAATATTTAGTTTTTTAATCCATTATTATTTTCTACTGAAAATTATTAACGCATTTAATATTACAATTTCTTTAGGCTCCGCTTTTGGCAGAGAAATATTGCGCCTGTCATTTGTCCACAGGTAAGTAGACAAATTTTAAAGAATACACCTTAGAAAATGACAAAAATGAGTACTAGTTTTAATAGAAAGCCAAACTTTTGGTAATAAAAATATTTCATTATATAAAATTCAGGTCAATGTCTCAAAATTTTACTGGAGGCGTTTAAAATTAAAAGTGCGACAGAAAATGTATTTGCTTACTAAAGGGTTATCCATCAATGAAGTCTCACTATTTTTACAATTTTAACCAACTTTACCCTACAAAATATTAGACACAGTGGTAATACATCTAGCCAGACTCTTATGAGTTTTAAAATATGTCAGGTCAGCGCAAGATGATAATAATTATGACAATAACACATTTTGGAAAGAGTTCAGCATTTTGAGTTTCATTTTTAGTTGTTTGCCCATTGAGTTGTTACAAACTTTTCCTTGTTGTGCATTATTTTCCTGATGCTAGGGATAAATGTCTTGCAATATCCATGCCACGCCAGCTTAGGTAAACCATATTCCTGAGTGTTTTTTAAATTTAACCAAACTATTAACTGTCACTTTTCAGGTGATATGCTGAGGGCAGTCATAGCTTCTGGCAATGAGCTGGGGAAACGTATCAAAGGTGTGATAGATGCTGGCCAGTTGGTTAATGACGAACTGGTTTTAGAGCTTGTTAATGAAAACTTGGATAAGCCCCAATGTCGGAATGGATTTTTGTTGGATGGGTTCCCCCGTACGATAGTCCAAGCAGAAAAGGTGAGTTTTCACTGTCACCCATCTATGCATAGCGGATAAGAGTTGCATAATTATCACATGGTGGCTGGATAGCGAAGTCAATAGTGTGCTCGCCTCACAAGCTGAGGTGCGTGGGATCTAGCCCACGTTAAGCCACAATAAAAAATGTTGAAGAATGACTTTTTGCTAAAAAGTTCCTCCCCTGACTTGGAGAGGAGATGGGTGCCGCCAAGTCTACCAAGCACAGAGAAAGCTCTAATGGAAACATTAGAACCCCCACGAATACAGGGTTATGGGGACACCCCCCCCCCAAAAAAAAAGAAGAAAAAAGTATCACATTTTTTAAAAACTTACCTAAATCCTAATATAATTTGTTTTAAAGAGCTGTTATTTATATCCAATTGTGGGGGGTTAGATTTTTTAATTATCTCACTTTAACTAAGTTTCCTCTATTTAAGTGCTTTGATAGTTCCTCAAGTGAGAAAGCAGGTTTTAAGTTTACAAAGAAATTTGTTTAAAAGCATTTTATTACTTTATTTTAACCTTGAACTTAAATTTTTTGTTATATTCCCCATCAGCTTGATGTATTATTAGAAAAGCGGAAGACCCCCATTGATGCTGTTGTTGAGTTTGACATTGATGATTCTCTCCTGGTGAGACGAATCACTGGAAGACTGTTTCATATAAAAAGTGGGCGCAGCTATCATGAGGAATTTAACCCACCAAAGAAGCCAATGACTGATGATGTAAGTCTCAGTGTAAAACTGTCAGGGCGTGGGATTGTGATGGAGAAATATCTCTTTATATCAGAGCTCTCTCTTTGTTTTCTCACATAGAGCAGTCTGTATGTAGTTTCTCCTTTTCAGGTTTAACCAAAACCATTTGCTTCAAATAAACTATCATCCTTAAATTTCAATAACTATTTAATAGCCAATGTAAATTACCTTTATTAAATTGGTTTTGTCATGAACAAAATTGTTACGAACCAATGACCTGGTCAAACAGATAATTTTATTAATTAAGCATTTAAAAACTTAAAATTAACTAATTGTATTATTAAGATAAACATTTTTTTTTCTCATTTAAATCAAACCTTTCGATGAAAACATATTTTACTGCGTTGCAAAAAGGTGTTAATATAACATAAGGACTGATTACCATACCTGGCAATTAATGTTCCCTTTAAGCTGTGCAGACGTGCAGCTATCTGCCAGACACTGGGCGGCAGTTTAGGGTTGCCACGCAAATCTTGACAAGTATAGTTAGTGTATGTATGTATGTCTGTGGGATGTCAAATATAGTTAGTGTATGTATGTCTGTGGGATGTCAAATATTGACAAGTATAGTTAGTGTATGTATGTCTGTGGGATGTCAAATATAGTTAGTGTATGTATGTCTGTGGGATGTCAAATATTGACAAGTATAGTTAGTGTATGTATGTCTGTGGGATGTCAAACATTGACAAGTATAGTTAGTGTATGTATGTCTGTGGGATGTCAAATATTGCACAGAAAAAAATGGATGCTCTACATCTTTGCACACATTTTTTCTTTCCACATGAACCAACAAACTTAGATGTTTTTCATCTGTAGTTTCTTCCTTTTTCACCCCACCCCCTCCGCTCCCTTTAATTCTATTCTCTGCATTCACTATCGTCCTTGAGATAACTGTCAAATGACTTAAAATAACCTTTAAAGACCCAATAATATCAGCACCACATGTCTTAACACAACTTTTATTTTAACGTTTAATGTGACAAAGCGCAGTAATGAGCGCCTAGCGCGGTAAAGCGTGCCTCGATAGTACTCTCTTTAGAAACGAAATCACAGAAAGTAAAAACTATTCAGTGCGGGATAGAAGATGTATTCGACTTCCGGAAATGGTGGCGATTGCCTTCGATCGGTTTGCGGAGTTTCAGGGTAGTTTTTGCGTTTTTTTTGTTTGAAAATGTGATTTCGCTATACATTTTTGTAAAAATAATAATACTTAACTACAAGTAAAATAGTATTAAAATCAAAACGGTCTTTTGGATAAGTAAAATAACCATTCTAATCCTAAAAGATGAAGTCAGTGTGACAATAATAATATTATAAATACATTTACAGCAATTTTTTTAATTTCATAACCACTTGATCCCGATACGGGAAATCCTTACGGGACTGAGGCGGAAGTTTACCGAAAACCTTATGGGGGCTTTAAACGTTAAATAGCATTCATGCATAGTATTTTCATCATGCACCATCAACAGGTGACTGGAGAACCACTGGAGCGCAGATCTGATGACAATGCAGATGCCCTGAAGAAACGCCTTGAGGCCTACCACAAACAGACCAAGCCGCTGGTCGACTACTACTCCAAGCGGGGGCTTCACGCGGCCGTAGACGCATCACAACCTCCCAACGTGGTGTTCGCAGCAATACAGTCCATCTTCTCTGCAGCAACGTCCAAGGATAAAATCATGTACATGCGGAATTGAAGTGGCTGAGGTTGTATTGTTTATGTCGTCTTCTTTGGTTTAAACATTTCTTTTTGTGTGATCGCAATTTTTAGACGTTAAAATTATATAAAATTAGAACTGAACTTATATGGAGGCTATCGCGGTGCTTTCTTCAGCCTTTGAAAATTAAATAAATATATTATCAAGTTGGTAGGAAATCTGTGCGTCATTAGCCCTAACCATTTTAACACCATTGCCACTGTTCACTGTTATAGTGAGCATATATAATATGTTTTACTATATTAATGATGTCGGATATTTAAAATTTTGTGGTTTATGAGTATATCTTATTTTAAAAACTATAAACGAGTGTAATTTATTTTAAATCATATTATAGCATAAATGGGTCAAGCATCTGAAATAGGTGTATATTTTGGGTTGTTCACAAATCTGAAGTGAATGAAACACCACTCTGTCAACACATCCTTCGTGGCATAACAAGACATTCTTCATAAAAAGTGTCCAATGTTTCCAGACTCCAATGTAATTCCTTAAAATTCGAAGCACTTAAAGAAAGAAACAAGGTTAAGGAATCTTGTACCCAATATTCCCTTTAAGCTGCGGTGCAGCGCAGATATTTGACAGATGCTGCGCTGCAGATTAGAATTACAGTGCTGCAAATTTTGATAAGGATAATGTAATGTCTGTGTGGTGTAAAATGTTGCACAAAACATGGATGCTGTGAAACTTTGCACACAGGTTTTTTTTAAATTTTGCACACAGACCAACGAACTTTAAAGTGAACATCACTCATACCCCCCGAAAAAAAACTTTAAACTTTTATTTTTAAAATTTGACCCATTTTTTTTCCCGTTGTTTGGACTTGACTTTTTGCTTGTTATTATATTACTTGGTGATACTGCGGGTGAGTTGTGCCTTTAGAAATTAACCCAATCATTTAGCTTAGATGGCTTCAGTTGTACCGTTCCTATTCCTACCCATATGATGAGTTTATTGGTGATTGTATTATGAACATTCCATGTTGTCACCTGCACAAGATGGTGTCTATTATGATAATAATTTGAGAATTTACATAGCGTGGTATACCAGAAAAAAATGATCAAGAACTGCAGTTCATTTGTGGCAGTTATCAGCTTAGGTGAAGGTCGACTCTAGATAGACCAGTTTCACTTTGAGCAGTCAGATTCCTGTTTTACCCATGTTCAGTCTGACTGATGTGTGATGGACGTCATCTCTGTGAGAGCAGTTTGCATCAAATAATAATCTTAGCATCAGCATTTAGAATTTAAAACGGTGACTAAAGACATGGATAATTGTGAAATAGCTGATGTTAATTTGGTCCTGAAAGATGTGAGTTATAATGTTCATGTAAAACTAATTCATGTGTACAAAAGGATGAGAACAATAAATAGTGTTTTAATTCATCATAATCACTTTGTTGTTTGCATTTTTCATTGAAAATCATTGAACTTCTAAATTTAACGTTGTATTGAGAATTTTGTTTTGTATTGAATATGTTGTTTGGATATTTTTGTTTCTTTTGTTTTCAATTCATGAAATGTTAAATGCTAATCAGTAAATGCTTGTGGAGTTGTGATCTCAGTCTAAAGAGTTGTGTGAGAACATATCAAAGATTTCTGAGTAAAGTATGAGTTGTGTGAGAACATATCAAAGATTTGTGAGTAAAATATGAGTTGTGTGAGAACATATCAAAACAAAGATTTTTGAGTACAATAAGTTATCATTACAAACACGTTATAATGTGCCCCTGTGTGACATCAGATACCATAATGGTGTATCACAATAAGCAGGGAACAAAAAAGATTTGGTTATTCTTATCAACCAACTAGTTTTCACATCGTAATAAATTATACTAATTTATACACCATAAAATCGTTCAATTGATAGTCTATAGAATTTAGCTTTTTATTGAGAGAAAAAAGGGGCAGGGGTTGAATATATCCAAATGCATGTTTGTACAAGTATTGAGATTTTGAAAAATAGAATGGGTAGGGGACGTTACCCTCATTTGTTATCAGACGCTCCTATACAGAAGACAATTAGTATTCGACTCTATTCTGTATAATAACAAGAGAGCAAACTTATTTTTTTTTAAATTCAAAATTTTTGTTGTAGAACTTTTTGTTCAAAACAATATTTAAAACAAACAAAGTGTGCTGAGAATAGTTGCTAAATAAATGTTTGGCATTCTTTGAATCACCCAGTTTTGCGATTTAGTATTTAAGTAACTAAATAGGAGGATGACATCGAACATTGCATTTGTTATACGCGACAGGCTTCTACCAATCTGAAACAGGTCTGGAGATCTACATATATCTCGGTCAAAACAAAAGTAAAGATCTTTAACACCAACGTTAAAACGGTCGTACTTTATGGATCCGAAACATGGCGAACGACAGAGACAAATAAAAATTGACTCCAGACCTTTGTTAACAGATGCCTCAGAAATATTCTGAAAATTAAATGGTTTGACAAGGTCGAAAGCTCCAAGCTGTGGGAGAGGTGTGGACAAAGGACAGTAGAACAACAAATAATGGAAAGAAAGTGGAGATGGATTGGGCACACCCTTAGGAAAGATAACAGCAGGGCTAGGCAGGCCTTAGATTGGAACCCCCAGGGCAAACGACAACGAGGAAGACCCAGGCGTACCTGGAGACGGAGCATGTTGGACGAGGTTTGGAAGAGCTGGGAAGAATTGAAGCGACTTGCAAGGGACCGTGTAGAGTGGCGAGCTTTGACAGAGGCCCTATGTTCCACAAAGAACTCAAAGGCCACATGATGATGATGAACTAAATAGGAGAGTTTAGAATAGAATTTTGTACGAAACGCTTCAATAGTTCTTCTAATCGAAGATAATGGAGCGACAATGGAATTATGACTTGTACTATTTCTGTAAAAACTCATCATCTAAATATGCGTATAAATTTATCTAAAGCCTTCATTCTCATTTGAACACATTCTGATTTAAAGACACAATGTAATGAGTTATGAATGCTCTGGTCTGACTGACTTCTAAAAATATATCTTTGGCCAAAATTGTACTGTTACTAGCTATAAACTGTAAACAAATAATGAAATCTCTGACACACGTATGTATAGTGAAGGAGTTAGGAGAGAGCATCTCAGTGGTGGGGGTAAACCCCAACCATGTCTGCGTTGATTTACGCCAGGAATAGAAATAAATATTTAAAAGGTAAAAATATAATATTGGAAATATAGTAGAACCCGATTAAGTCGCCGGGGGTGGGGGGAGGGGGGTAAAAACAACATGGAGAAAACCGAGGACCGTGGTGAACTAAAATATTAACATGTGGTTGAAATAACTTCATGAAATGCGCGAAACAATGAGATTGTACACGCTGGTGGTTTAAAGTTGTTGTTTTTTTTCCTCCACAAAAGCGTTGCCATCAGAGGCGTCACTAGGGGTAGCGAACCGCACCGAGTGACACCATCACAGGGGATGCCACTTAAAATGTAAAATTCTGTATGTTTCCGTTATTTGGCACTGACAGACTCGGAGGTGATCTGTGGGTTAATCGTGAGGGGGTGACACCATGAGCTACCGAACTGAGTGACGCCTCTGGTTGCCATAATTTGTTTGATGAAGTGATTGGTATTTTAAACAAAAAAATATTTCTTTCACAAGGCCATCTTTTATGAATTAAATTCTAGCAGTAACGGAAGTGGATTCATAATGAGGTTGAACAGTTGAATGAATGGTTGCCTGTAACAACTTGTCTGCACGCGGTACTGTTGACGGTTAACCGGTCCTAAGTTGAGGACCGGTTAACCGTAACTGGGGACGCAGTGGTCGAGTGGCAGCGCGCTCGACTGGCGTACCGATGGTCACGGGTTCGAATCCATGTGACGGCAAGGATTTGTTCCCGGGGCCTATGGCGTCCCGGAGTCACCCAGCTCCGAATGGGTACCTAGTTAGGCGGCTGGGTAATGCGTGGAACCCACAAAGCCGTGGCCTGTGAACGCTGCATCACTAGCCAACAGATCATCTGTCATGGTCTGTGGACGCAATTATATCTGCATAGAAGGAGCGTCTGTAAAGATAAGATAACTTCATTTCCTCCGTTTTAGCGTATTGCCCGGAGTCCATTTTTCGGTGTGTCCAAGTGTCCAATCGGTCAAATATTTAAACAACAATTAAATTTAAAATTTAAATATATTTTCAGCGAGTTTGGCTCAAGATTTGTAAAAAATATTGTAATATTTATTATTTTTGAAATCACTGAGTTTAACAGTCATAGTGCAAGGGGGTAACACGATGTCACCAGCGGACGACGCGAGGCGATTTCATGCCACCACCGGTCTCTTGCTCGGTGCACGGCAAATCAGCGAGATTACCGACGTTGAGAGGCAAATGTGGTCATCATTTGTGTGCGAGAGATCAGGGGTCAGTGGCATAAAGAAAAGACATAGCTGATGAGAAAATGCAAAGGGGCCGTCCATAAATGACGACACGCGACAAAAAGTGAATTAGGCAGTACCAGTCGAAAACGTCAATTTAACAGGATTAGTAATTAATAGAGAATAAATAAAATAAAAAAATATATGAAAAAATATTTTTAAAAATGTCTGGGTTCCACTATATTCTCAATATTTTAAACATTACTTTCGCTTATTAGGAGTAATTAAGAGAAAAATATCCATTTTAATTGTCTTTATCAATGACTTGAAACCTAACACCCGAAAGACTGTAAATTTTAACATTTATTCTAAAGAATAAAACTTTAAAGAAAGTTAAAAAGTGTCTCTGGCACCCTTGGTCAGGGAACCAATCGCTGCCTTCACGTGGATTTGATCCCGTGACCATCGGTGCGCCAACCCTAGCGTGCGTGCCCCTCAACCACCGTGCCCTTTATGGTGTTTGGATAGAAGCCTTTGCATACGTCATAGAATGATGAGGACAAGAACAGACATCACCTATATTTTGAAAATGACGAAATAAAACTACTTGAATTTTAATGGATTAAAATTATTTTTAAAAGTGATCTAATGGTCTTGTGTTTCACTGTCTCAGATAGATCACTTGTCCACCACCCTCATACTATCACAAAGAACAATCCGACGCTATTCGGGCCATGTCCTCCATATGCTCCATGGCAGATTGCACGTTAGTTATCCACATCCTAATCCACTGTTCTCTCTCCTCATCCATGAGATCGTTGTCGCGGATGTACTTATCCACGTCGCAGTAGGCGTCGCTCACGTTGACGTCACGCCACGTCTTCCACGTCACCGACGTCACGGGTCGAGCGTGACGCTGGTCGGACGCGACGACGGATCGGGCGTCGTTCTCCAAGTTCGTGACGATGCCCCGGTCAACGTCCGAGTCGACGACCCCATCTCCCAGTGACGCATCAGCAGGTGGGCTTCGTTTGCCTGCTGTCGAAATGTCTTGGGATAATTTAACGCCATCAGAGATTGGGATATCGACTGGATCATTCTCAGCGAAACTCGCTTCAAGGATTTTGGTGAACCCTATCGATGGGTATGGGTGAGGTAAGGAGTTGAGGGTCGGGTCGTGGAGGACATCTCCGCTTCCGGTCTCTAATTTGAGCCGCGTCAATTTTTCCATGAACTGCTCTTCGTGCCATTTGCGAAACTGTTCGATTTTCGAGCGAATTGAAAACGGTTCGGCGAAAGACTTGAGTTTGGAGTTATTTTTGGCCGCAGAGCTCCTACTGTCTTTTACCTGGCCATGGGGAGTTAATCTGTCCAGCGGGGGCGACAACTTGATTCTGTCCCTTGAGGGTGACAGATGAACAGAGTTATCCTCTGCTAAAAATTTCATGACCTTCTGCTTTGGCTTGTGTTTGGAGAGGTCCGGAAACGATTTGTTCAGCTCCAAACGCTGTTTCCTCTCTGGCGACAGCGCGATCCTGTTTCTGACGTCACGCCAGTCGAACGCCGGAGGCGAGTTGTGCCCCGAGCGTCCGATATGGCTGCGCGGCGAGACCGGGTTGGGCTTCGCGAGCCCGAAGGCGTCTCGCGTCAAATTCGGGTTGCTGTGACTTTTAGGGGCGGCCCGCGGGCCGGCGGCGTCGCCGTGCTGCGGCGGCGGCCTGAACGTCGAGTGATGAAGTCTTGCGTGGCCATTGGTGGGAGCTAAGGCCGAGGGCGGGTCGGGGTTTGTTTTGACCGCTGGCCATGCGTCCGATGGGTGGCCCGAGAGCCTCGAGATGGGGGGCAGTGTGGAGTCTTCTAGCTCATCAAGCCCGTCTCTGGCTGGACGCTTGCGGTCCAATGACAACGTCAAAGATTTCCGCCACTGCGAATAGAAATAAGTAGTTTTAAAAAAAAACACTGAATGGGGCTTGTTGAAATATGTCAATCGTGAAACATCAAATAGGTTTTTTAATAGATTTGTGTAAAATAAACAAAAAATTGCAACTGAGATTCATAAAGTACAATTCATACGGTAACTAATATAAAAAAAAATTAAAAATAAAAAAATAAAAAAAAATAAAAAAAAATAAAAGAAAATTTAGCCCCCTCTTGATTATCGGTCTAGGTCTATCCGGATATGAATGGCTAAAAAGAAACGGTTTGATTTGACCTAGGCCTATGCTTTAGCCTCTCCTTTCATTAATCTTTGCCCCCCCACCACCACCACCTTAAACCAGACTTTTCTTTCAATAAAAACTTGTACGCATAAACTTTTGTAGAGATCAACTTTTTGAAAGATGTTGCATCCTCCTAAACTATTTTATTTTATAATGAACCGCGAGCAAGAGAATCTTTTATTTCAATTGCTGGTTGAAGCCTAAGGCGATGAAACAACGAGACAGATCTTGAGGTAATGAAACAAGAAATACTCGTTTGGACTAAGTTCATCTATAAATTTTTTATATAAATTTTAGCAACGATGTCAAATACATTATTTAAGATTTATCATATGATTATGATTTTTGTTTATTTTAAAAAGTTAAATGGAATGCTTAAAACGTGATTATTTTATATATTTACTTAGAACGTGATTTTACGTGGCTAAAGAATGGAAACAAACTTTTCCATCACAAATCGAATGAAATAAAAGGGAGATAAAAAAAAGGGGGGGGGGATACTGAAAATTATATCAATAAAAAAATATCGAGTAATTAAAAATTGAAAGGGCAATATTTTTCATCTTCAATGCCATAAGTTTAAATTCCGACTTGTGTCAAGTAGGCCTACCTGTTATATATAGCAATTCTGAAATGGCTTGGCTTATTTGGTGGAACTTATGGCCATATCAATGACGAACTATGTTAAATTGTCTCACGCGGCCAAATAAAAAAATTCAACACAACAAATATGAATACATTTATGAAATCATACAGGACGGATACGTGTTTATGATTCAACAAACCAATTTACGTAACAATTTTCACAAAATCAATACATGTAACAAATTTTAAAGACCCAGTACGTGTATCAATTTTCACAGAACAAACAAAGATAACGATCATACACAAAAAAATCAACAGGAATTTACTAAACAAATATACACAGTGTGATGCACGCACTTTTAACTGATTACTTAATGAGTTGCCCATTGTACACGTTTTAAGAGAGTCACACCCACCTCTTTTCTCCTCTGTACTCTTTTGGTCCCATCCAATGACGTGCACTCAGTTTCAGTGACGTGTGGCTGGACGTGGGCCCTCGGACTGATGGGGGCAGCTTTTGGGGGACCAGCTGGCGGGCCTACGTCCATTTCTTGTGTTGTGTTACGTGAATCAAACCTGAATACTTCATATCAGCTCATCTCATTCGGCTCATTGTTTGATGTACTAATGAAGATTTGATTGAGTTGAAATCCTCATTAAACAATTAAGACAAAAGTGCGCACGCACAATGCTGGCTGTCTCCTATAATAGTCACTTCTCTCTGACACCAGCCGGACGGATTGCACCGGGGAACAAATTCACAGAAGACCCAAAAGAAACCTGGCTCAGAGGAAGAGAAACGACTGGCAGGACGACTAAAAATGACCGAGAAAATACTTGCCTGACTGTGTCAGCTAGCCAGTCAGTGATCCTTCACTTGCCTGACTGTGTCAGCTAGCCAGTCAGTGATCCTTCACAGCACTTGCTGCTACCAAATCTATTGATATATTTGTCTCGAAAATTCAGTTATGTCCTAAATTGTACATTTTTTTGACTTCCCGCTTTTTCTGCCAGTAGCGTCCGATAGACCAGAGGTCCACAACTCCTATCGTTTGTTAAGCAGCAGAACTGGCAAATCTCGCCTGTTGACTCGAACACTTCGCGATCTATCCTTCCTGTAGAATATATTTAAAAAACAACAACAACAAAATTGTTATTGATATAATATGCAACCTACAAAGTATTTCTGTGCTTGTGAAATGTGATAACTCGTCACGTATCATGGAAGCACTCAATCTTATCATTCTTAATATGTTCTAAAGCAGTGCTTCTCAAACTTTTTAGTATTGCGGACCAGCAGGAATTTTTTTCCATTGCACCAGGGACCAGTGAACTATTTTCCCTGTACTAACGTAGTAGCGAAAGTTCCTTTCTTGGTAACTTCCGCGGACAGGCATCGGATGGCCCACGGACCGGCACCGGTCCGCGGACCCCCACTTTGAGAAGCACTGTTCTAAAGCAGTGCTTCTCAAACTTTTTCGTATGACGGACCGACAGGAATGTTTCTCATTACACCACGGACCGGTGCACCATTGTTCCCTGTACTCACGGGATAGCAAGATGAGCCCCTACATGGCCCGAAGCTCCACAAGACTAAGCATGAATTCGGCTTTGTTTTATGCTGCATGTCATCGAACGATTTTGAAAAGAATAAACTTAACCCTTGATTTCTTAATGCTCATTTACGAATGTCTTCAATTTGTATAAAAATGTTTTGATAATGGCAGCCATCGTTTTTTGTTTCAACTTTTTTCAAAATCGATAGTATTTTAATAAATTTATATCCCGACTCATGTTTACGTTTGATTAAAGAAAATTTAAAATTTACTAAAAAAAATCATGTTTACTTATTAAAAAAAAATAGAGTAACTATAGTAAGTACTTCAAGTACATGTGTAAGTTTATGCTCAAAGTTTAACTGAAGCTAATGGCTAAGGTGAGCTTATTTATCTGATGCAAGTTTATCAAGTCTTGGCTCGATTGAGGACAGTGCTCCACGCTATTGATAACAAACACTGATACTGTTCCTGAGCTTTGTCTTAATAATGCTCATTGCGTATCCACTCATGTACATTTCGTCATGGGTCATCTTCTGTTGGAAAGTAAACATTAAAACGGTCACATAATTTTGTTAAGTGCTCAATGATGACTTTCTGTAGAGATGGCACATCAAGCTCTTCATCTGCACTATCGATAGTCGCTGCCGAATTGTGAAACATATAGAAATAATCTATTGACTTTCGACTCTTCCATGCTTCTAGCTTGCGTTTCTGT
This sequence comes from Ampullaceana balthica, assembly GCA_944989445.1. Classification (NCBI taxonomy): domain Eukaryota; kingdom Metazoa; phylum Mollusca; class Gastropoda; family Lymnaeidae; genus Ampullaceana; species Ampullaceana balthica. Next base: position 156,930 of record CALYLW010000544.1, on the reverse strand, counting down.
CCATCAATCTTGTATTCCATTGTAAATAATGAAGCCTTCCTTCCTTACATAGGCTACAGATATTGAACTCGTTAAAAATGTCAAAGACATCAGACAGGTAAGCAAACTTTGCTGTTCTATTCGCATTTCGAAATAATTGAGACCAATCTGGCTTTTTCTCCTGTAGAAACTGGTCGAGCTGTCTTCACAATTAAAAAACCTCTTGAGAGTACTTTGCCTCGAGAAAACCAACGCACATCATCATGCAGTAAGAGCTGTTTGTATTCCGCAACCATTTCGTCACATAATGCAGCAAATAATCTTGAATTTAATTAAAGAATTTGCCTTTACATTGTTCACAATTTTAATAACTTCTTTGAGCACGTTGTGTGAATAAAACAGTGGGTTAACTTGCACTCTGGTGCTAATTCCTTAATCTTCTTTACAACTCCGGATCGCCGCACAAGTCATGGCCGCAGCGACATGCGTACACATCCAAAATATATTTAAATTCTATCTGACATTTGCAAGTAATGTAATTGTGATTGGCTTTGAATATATTCTAGAACTAGTTGTATTCGCTTGTAATGAATTAGAAAAGAAATATTCTCCCTTCAAGTCATCCTTATATTGATATCGCACTTATACCATCAGACGGATATCCCACAAGAGAGCCGGTAGTGAGATCACAGGCACATTGTCAATTTGATACATTCTCTTGTTGGTTCTCAATCTTAAGGAAAACTTAAGGATTATAATTACATTTATTTTTCATTTCTTCCACGGACCGGCTCCGGTCCGCGGACCACCACTTTAAGAAATACTCTTCTAAAGTATAATATGCCTGTTCGCTCTCCTATTACTTAAAGATTCCAGTTTGGTTATTGTGAGTGCTACTGTCTTAAAACCACGTGATAGACGGGTTCGCTGGGGTCCAGTATACTTGGTCCCCGACTCCTTGTATTGATTCCTGCTCTGGATTCTGGCACATAACTCAAACTTATGACGTCACACAGTGATGCACAATTGGTTATGATACTATAACTATGCTTTGTAATACTGTAACTATGCCATATATTACTATAAATTTACTATATAATACTATAACAACACTATATATTACTGTAACTATATATACACTATATAATACTATTTCTATACTAAACAATACTATAACTACACTATATATTACTATAACTATTCTATATATAATACCATAACTATACTATGTCATACTATAACTATAATATATATAACTATAACACAGGTTCTCTTTTGTAGATACCTGCGAGGATTCCATTGTATGACACACCCTTCTCTATCTATGAACATCTGGAAATAGTAAACAGTTCAGCCACTGAGAACGTCGTTTAAATGTAATCAATTCTAAAACGTTTATTACTTACGCTTTGATTCAAATCAAATCCTTATTGTTTTCCTTTAAGGAATCATGCACTATTTTTAAAAGTCCTTTGACTCCACTAATAATAATAAATTTTTAAAAAAGAAAAGCACCCTGCGATCTTTAAATGAATGAAACCACAAAGGAAACAAAAAAAACCCAGCGACCCGGTCGTGCTGTATTATCGTCCAGTCAGTTCCAGCAAACAAAACTGGCAACTTTAGCTAGTTGAACGAAAGACAGGAAATCTTCGGTGCCCCGCTCTCCCGTCAACGTTAGCTGGCCATGCTCGGCGGCTTATCAGGTGTACAAATTCCCGGAGTAGATTTTGTAGCCGCGTTCCTTTGAGCGCTGAGAGTAACAGCAGGGCTTATGGTGTGGGGGAGAAGTCAAGGGCCCTATGCAAACAAGGAAACGGGCCTTAAAACCCTTAAGTTTCACTAGCGCGAGTCGTGGCTTATTCGGACCCAGGGGGAACTCGACTTGAGACGAGTGACTTGGTAATCAGTTCAGTGCCTCAGCTCCGCTTTCATCGTCCGTCGCTGGGTCCAAGGTTCTTCTGTGAGTGTGACTGCGACAAAGTTTACAAAATTGTATTGACAGTATTGTGCGGAAATAGTCGCCCCGAAAGAGGTGGAATAATAACTAATTATCTGCATCCATTTGTTTGTGTTTCGCAGTATTTTTTTTATTTTTTATTAAATCCTTTATATTAACTCGTGGTGTCTGCTTGAGGTGGTGCCGAAAAAAACTTTGGATATATTTTTAACCCACTTCCTCGTAAACTAGTGAGCTGAAATTTTACAGACAGACTTGTGCCGATGATAAAAATGATGTATAAATTTTTTAGATAAATCGAATGTACCGTAATCAAATTAATGAATTTTTAGATTATTTTTATTTATCTCTATGTAACATGTAAAATACTTTTGTTATAGTGCCGGGGTGCGTATTATATTGAACAACCTTTCCTGTCGCGCAATAAGGTGCGTATTTTATTGACAATACTTTTTATAAACATATTCCCGATCGGTGCGCATTATATTAAACATGTTTTACGACACATAACTAGAATTTTGTATTTTTGGAGCTTGCGCTGCGTATTATAATGAACACAAGCCTGTGCTGCCGCGCCCCCTTATTTTAAGGCGCCTACGGCGCCCACCTTTTTCAAAGCCCAACTAACTTGTCCTTGTATGATAAATACGTAAAATTAAACTTTCTGAAATGTACACAAAGTATTTTATAATAGTTTTTTTTTGGTCAAAAGCCCAAGTAACTTATCTTTGTATAATAAATACGAAATATTCCTGAAATGTACACAACGTATGTATATAATATTTCTTCACCACGCGATTTTTAAAGTAATTTTAGAAAGCAGCGCACCAAATTACGGCACCGAAAAAATTACTCTTTGAGTCAGTCAGCACTGTTTACAACACAAATGCTGGCGTCATAGGTTCGTGCGTTGTTTGGTTAATGTTAATCTGGAAACCAAAAGGATTATGATTTAGCGTTAGGCTACAGTCAGCGATAATTGAGCGTAAATACATATATGATTCTTTTAGTTATGTTTCGCAGAGCCGTCTTTACACCATTTTGGGGCACCGGGCAAAGAAATAGTGTTGCCCCCCCCCCGCAGGAATAAAAATAAATAAACATAATGTATATAAATAAACATATTCCCATGGGGCCCCTATACTCGTGGCATTTGCCCCCCCCCCTGCATTTGAGAAAAAAATATTAGTTTATTAAATGCATTAATAAATGTTGTATTTTAACTATTACAGTACTAATTTGTAAGTCTTATTAATTTCTAAGGCTTTTTTCAACCCTTATTTTATACTGAACTTGAATTTAATTGAAAATTGTACCTGTATGGCATTGCCAGTTTAAATAAAAAAAAGGTGGGATTTTTTTGACCCCCCCCCCTGGAAAAATTCCTAGCGACGCCCATGACTCGTGGGCCCCCGGGCAAATGCCCAACGGGCCAATGCGATAAGACGGCTCTGATGTCTCGTACATAAAGGATTTATAGTCAAAAACTTGTTTTTTTTTACGTTTTTTTTTATGTAACCCAACTCATTCTCAGGTTTTAAAAATTTATTTTTAATTTTTTTACCTTAAATTATTTTTTTTTAAAAGTATTGTTACTCAAAAGAATAAAAATAAAAATGTAAACAAAAATCTGGTCGTGTTTTTTAAATTTATTTTTATTTTGTATACTCAAATGACACGTGAAAGGAGATCAGAAAATAAAAAAAATATTTTTCTCTTTGGAGTTCACCCCATCTAAGTTTTTATTTTTTATTTCTTTATATTCGTTTTATTTGTGTACCTTTTTGTTCGTTGAGGAAGGCTCTTTGCCGAAACGTTCACTGTTTTGTTACGTTCTGTCAGGCTCACTCATACCCTGTTTACATGTTATCCATCTACTTAAGAAAATGAATTTCTTCAACATATGCGCATTAGTATTAGCAAGTGCAAGGGACCATTATTATTATTACTATTATTATTATTATTATTATTTATTCAATAAGACTTTTTGCTTGGATCTCATTTCAAATATTTGAATAAAATTAGTAAATAGAGTTGAGGGTATGCATCACATACATTTCGTTAAAAGCATAGACTGCAGACAACTTACACTTACACCAGGTTATAGATGTTGAACCAAGAGCGGGTACTCTAGCGAATGTCATAGTTGTTATTAAACAGCTTTTCCACTCCTAGAACTTGCGCTTGGGTGAGGAGTGTGATTGTATCTAGGGTTGTGCTTGTGTGAAGAATGTGTGATTGTATCTAGGGCTGTGCTTGTGTGAAGAATGTGTGATTGTATCTAGGGCTGTGCTTTTGTGAAGAATGTGTGATTGTATCTAGGTCTGTGCTTGTGTGAAGAATGTGTGATTGTATCTAGGGTTGTGCTTGTGTGAAGAATGTGTGATTGTATCTAGGGCTGTGCTTGTGTGAAGAATGTGTGATTGTATCTAGGGCTGTGCTTGTGTGAAGAATGTGTGATTGTATCTAGGGTTGTGCTTGTGTGAAGAATGTGTGATTGTATCTAGGGCCGTGCTTGTGTGAGGGTTGTGTGATTGTATCTAGGGTTGTGCTTGTGTTATGTGGTGTTGTTATGTTAACGTTGGTGGGGGTTGTCGGGCGCTCTACTCAAAATACCCCGCTGCGGATATATTCGACAAAACGCATACGCCCTTCTATTTTTTCCTGTTCGTTATCAGACTCTGGCGTCTGGTTGTGAAGTAAGCATTTAACATAACGCCAGGCGGGGTAAGTAGTTAACATAACGCCAGGCGGGGTAAGTAGTTAACATAACGCCAGGCGCGGTAAGTAGCGGGTACATACAAAGTCAAGTATGGAGGGTCTATTTAACACAGCGCCGGGTGCCGCACCGGCGTCATGCTCAGAATATAACAAATTAATCAATGACTTAGTTTATTGATCACTTTGGTGTTCTATTTGTAGCTCCTTGGTTGATACCGGTCAAATGGGGTTATCAAAACGTCTTAAAGAAAGGAGGGGGGGGGGAGTGGGGGCTGGAGGGAGGGACGGTGGCGCCAGTTACTGGTTCAACAAATTAAATTGTATCGAACTTGAACGTCTGGTGCACAGCTGAAACCGTTTTCTATTAAAAAATTTACGGGTGTAATTGATACGGCGATACGTCAACAAAAAAAAATATTAAAAAATGATATTATCATACTAAACTACAGACCGGGTCATAAAGTTAGCGGAGTAGTCTGTTTAAAAAGGAAAATGTTGATTCTGTATTTATTTAGTCAGAATCCCCCAAGAAATATTTGCGAGTATTAAAAAAGAAAATACTATCAATTACCCCCCCCCACCCAACCCCCCCCTCCCCCAAAAAAACCCCCCCATTAAACAACAAAACAACCGTGATTCCTATGTATTGGCCTTTTTCGTGGGCTTGATTTTTAAGATCAGAGGCGTCACTAGTGGTTTGCGGTTGGTGCCGACCCCCACGTTGTGACAACATCACAAGGGCTGAGACCAAAATGTAAAAATTCTGTATGTTCCCGTTATTGAGCACCGGCAGACTCGGAGGAGGGGGAGGGGGGGGGGCTACCATTAGGGGGGACACCAACTCCAGTGACGCCTCTGCTTAAGTTAGTAACTGTGACCACCGACATCATTGTACATCAGTGGGACTCGACGGAGATGCGGCGGTGGACATTAAACCAACACCGTCTTATCTTGATAAGTCGGTTGATCGCCGTTCAGAAAGGGAAAAGCAGCAGCGACTTCCACGCGGCCCTAAAGTAAAAAAAACAGGTCATTCATTAGGTAATTCATTAGGTCATTCATTAGGCCATTCATTAGGTCATTCATTAGGTCATTCATTGGGTCATTCCTTAGGTCATTCATTAGGTCATTCATTAGGTCATTTATTAGGTCATTCATCAGGTCATTCATCAGGTCATTCATGACCAGCGATGATTGAATTTCCATTTATTCACACAATCTGTACACACCCAGGGGCGTCATTAGGGCTGGTGTCACCCGCTCCTAGGAGTCTGAGAAATACAGAATTTTACATTTTGGTGTCAACCCCTGTGATGTTGTCACCCGGTGCGGCCCGCACCCTCCCGCACTCCCATAGGGGACGCCTTTGTACCCACCACCTGTTGAATGATACATTTCTTTGTATGTAAAAAAAAATAATTTGTTTATTGGGTGGAAAATATGTGTTATTTTAGTAACATTTTATGTGTCACGTGACAACAGTCAACAAACCAAAAAAAAATATCTAGGCACGGTGATATGTAAATACGCCCCACGTATGGGTGCATATATTCTCTTTTCTTTGAAGGTGGGCTGGGAAACATAAGCTTATGATGGAACAACATAACATGAGACCCCTCTTTAAAAAAATAATATCGGCTTGATAATTATAGCATGAACTTTACAGTCTATTCTTGGGCGCAACTCTTGCGGCCCTCGAGAAATAAATCACAGTTATTATCTATTCCGCTATTCTTTTCGTTTCAAATGTCTTTCTACCTGAGAAGTGCACGGATCAATGCTGTCGATGACATGTTCGGGTGCTACAACGGTAGCTGCCGGCTGGCGCCTTGAAATCACGGGGTTGGTACTGTTATAAATAAACCATATTTGGAAATTATAACTATAGGAAAGTTGTACAAGGGTGGAGGGGGAGGGGGGTTGGAGTCAAAGACAAAGAATTTTGGTGGAAAATAAATATAAAATAAACTCTAGTCTCTACCGATGCCGAAACAGATATTTAACTTTTGGGTTTGAGGCCCATGATGCACTCTTGTGTGTGAGAGTGTAGTGGTGAGGTCCGTGAGGTGCAATGTTCCCTATAAGATTCGTTAGTCTGTGTGCAAAGTAAAGAAACTCGCGTGCAAAGTTGCACAGCATCCGTTTTTTGTGTGCAGTATTTAAGCGCAGCTTAAAGGGAACATTGGTGGGGTCTACATGATGACGGCGCACTCACTCAAGAAAGTCACATTGTTAAGAACAACTCTCCAACACAATACATAACACCCTTACGCCCGCCCCCCTCCCCAAAAAACAACAACAACAAAACAAACAAAAAAACATTCGTTGTCACACGTGAGCACATGTGATTCTTGGTACATGGCATTGGCACGTGACTTCAGTCTCTGTCACATGAATCGGACAGGCCAAGGCAAATAGACATGAATTCGTCATAAGACTAGAAAGGACATTTTTACGTCTATTTATTACTATTATTTTTATTTGTTGTATTTTACCCAAAAACATTTTTAAAAAAAATATTTTGATATGTTGTAATGATATTTTGGTGTCTTATTTGTGCATACTCAATAAAGCTACAAGAGCAAAGAAAATAGTGACGCCCTTTTAAACAGTTGCCCATGACGCTGATGCCAAGCTAGTGAGAAAGGAATATGGGGCGAGGGAGTGCTCTGCCCTGGGTGTCACCTTCCCTCTCTACTCTCTACACCGAATGGAGGTCTTATTTGCAAGGGAATGGGGACGTCAATATTTTCAGCCAGCTCCGGTAGGCACTAACCCTGGTTACCTCACCTACGCATAAGCTTTTTTTTAAAAAAAATCCTTTATTATAACTTCACCGTCTTGTCGTGGTCCCATGGTCCCGCACTTTGTCCCGAAAAAAGACCCACTTCCAGGGATCCCGACGAACTGAAATTTTGCACATAGACGTTTGTCACCAAATCAAAATTTCAGATCGATCGAATGTACTGTTATTAAATTAATGAATTTTTAGATTATCATTGTGTATTTCTGTTTAGCATGTAAATGTTTATGCTAGTCTGTCACGCGGTGCGTATTATATTGAACATACTTTTAGTTCAATATGACTAAAATTTTTATTCCTTCTAAAAAATGTGATGTAAATCAAGTGAATGTGTGTGATACGATAAAATAGTCAAGGAAACCAAAATTGAAATTAATATCGATCGCGTCTCATATATAAATGATTTATAGTCAAAAACTTTGATTTTTACGTTTTTTAAAAACTTTCTATCTTTTTATTATTTTTTATTTTAAATTTCAATACATTAAAACATCGTACATTTCGTTGAAATATTTACTTAAATATGATTCGATTCCACACATCGTTTAAGTATTGTTCCCAATAAACGAGCTGTTGGTAGTTGGTAGATCCTTGTCTTCTAAAAAATTAACCAAATCGATACATTTGCTGTCAATACTTTTCACCTAAATCCTTATTATTTTGAAAATATTGGCTAAATCCGTCTTAATTGGGACTTGATATAAAACAACTTAACTCATGTCATCATTCCCCAGTGGATAATGTCCATCTTACTGTCATGGGACACAATATTATAATTTTATTCACTACTCGCCCAATGCCAATCAAATTACATTAGAGTGATCGGCTCTGGCTCGTAGATCAATCTCCTCTTAAAGTTAAAGAACCGGACAGTAACACCGGAGTTTTTAGTCCCACAAGGGTCAGTGGATTTATTTTTTACACCCTCAAACTCAAAAACTATTTCCTTACCCGAAGAATACCAACACATATTTTATTTAAAACCGCAGAATTTTCCTAGCGGCGGCCAGACGGTTTATTTGTGTGATACTCTCCACGCCAACGGCCCACACAGGCAAACACTGGGATAATATATCATTGTGTACAAACTGGTTGGCGCTATGAAAAGACCTAATATGACAACAGACAAAAACAACCTTTTCTTCTCTCTGGCTAGAGTACACAGAGTTTTCTTTGTCCATTAGTATTTTAAAAAGCGTCTAGTCAGACGAACAAATGAAGTTATCCCCAGAGGGAAAGTTGCACAAAGGCTCGTTCATAAATTGAAGAAATTTTACTTTCAGAAGAGACTGAATTCAAGGGACACAGTATAACAGAGGTTCTCAAAATATGGTCCGCTGACCACTTGGGTTATGATATGACTGCAGTGGAACCGCGAAAGAGCTCAGAAATTATTTACATCTTTAATAACTTCACCGTTAAAAGAAACAAAAATTCTCGGTTTATCCGATTGGCTGGTGCTAACATGGACATAGTGATTCATTTAGTAACACGTCATTAATTGTGAAAATTTGTAAATCCTATATAAGTTCATCGATACTCGTTGGCGCATCGCTCTGCGCATGTCGAAAATTGACGAAAAAACTGTGATGGCGACAGTATGTAGTCTCAGGCAATGAGGTACGGTTACTTTCATTTTACTGCTATAACTTCATGGCCCCAAATTTAACTTATAGACTCGACTACAGATACTAGAAGTGGAGACTCTGTAGCATACGGCTATATTTTCATAATTTTGATTTGAAAACAGACCGCATTAGTGCATGTGTTTCGTGAAGATTCCATGCCATGCCTTGTAAAGTGGTTCCTTGACTGAACAAGTTTGGGAACCTCTGCATTAAAAAAATGCTTCACCTGATTACTATTCATTCACCTATACCGATTTATACATCAAAATATCGTTTATTGCATTCTAAGAGGAGAAATAAGAAATCCTAATATGCACATACTTGTAAACAAAAAACACAAAAATTCACGTGCACATCACACAAACCACACACCCATCTTCCCCAAATCACATGCACTAATATCATATGTTTATTACGTTTTTGACATGTATAGCAAAACATAATCTAATATTGGTGAATAACAATTTTTGTGTGTGGATAAAACGTGATAAAATATTGATGTATACAAATTTGAAATGTAAAAGTTGAAAATGATAAACTATTGCTAAATAATAAATGTGTATCAATTGTTAAACATGATAGAATGTAGTTATACAATAATTTGACACACTGAACCTGATAAAATGTTGGTATACAACAATTTTGACATTAAAAAATAGCACATTTTTTGTTTGTTTGGTTGTTGGTCATGGATTTAAAGTTCTAAGGGAGCTCGCTTTAAATAAGATTTAAATAGCCCCAGAGAGTGAAACGGTATTCACATAAATCTGAATACACGGGAGTACAAATTATAATATATTCAGTATGTATGCACTATCTAAAGAGCACACGCTATATCGCCGAGCAATGACAATGTTAAATCCGATTCAAAGAAGCGCAATGCATTTGTGTGCCTACTGGTAAAGGTTAATCTTCTCAATGGGATTTCACTGACTCGAGTAATCTGTCGTTTGAACAAACAATGTATGATAAGATACATGAAATACGAGACACTCGTGTGTCAGTTGGAGTGCAAGTGACGACGTTCGCGTGTACGGGACATTTAAGTCTGTGTGTGTACACACCCCGATGTTTGTAAGCGTGTTAGGTAATTTAGGAAAGGACAGTCAATTCAGCATGTGATGTGTGTGTTGGTCAATTTTGTGTGTAGGAAAGACAATTGCATGTGTATGAAAGCCATTTTGTGTTAAAGTAAATTTTGCGTGTCAAAAGTCGATTTCATGAGAGTGACAGTAAATTGTGTTTCTGTTGCATTGTCATTTAAGTGTGTGTGTCAGACAGTTGATATATTGCTGTTATATTTATATGGTTTGAAAAGATAAGCCGTGTTTTTTTTTCTTCTTTAAACACTCTTTGTGGTATAGATTATTTGTGTACTTATTTTGTAAAGACGAAGCTTTCTATAAAAAACACTTCACTCTTTCGAAATCATGCCTTCCTGTTTTGAACAGTTCCCAGTGAATCTCTTTCTGGTGCGCTCTAAGACTATACTATTTGCTTAATAAGGAAACCAACGTTTTTGAATGGTCGTCTTATTCTTGTTGTGAACAGATGTCATCAGACTGACGTATTTCCGGCATGGTGTTAACTACTGATCAATTGTAAATAAGCCTGCATGTTACAAGTCCCCCCAACGTGTGTGTCACTAACATAAAATGTATATAACAATCACACCATGTATCAGATAGATGACATGTCTTAAGACAAAACATTATACATTTAAACCAACGAAGTGAACGTCCTTCTTTTTTGCGAAATAAAAATGACCATGTGGTATACATTTCTTAACAACATCTGGTCTGGCCTAAAGCTTGCGTTAGGACTATAAGTTTCCTGTACGTCAACCGCATTAAGCCCAGAGGCGTTACTGGGTTTTTGACGCTCTTGGCTAATTCATTTTTGGCGCCCTTATTTAAATAAAAATTTAAAAATGAGAGATTTAGCGGCGCCCTTTTGAACTGGCACAGGCCCGTGCCCTTGGCAACTACCCAATTGCCAAGCCGTTGTTACGCCACTGATTAAGCCCATTCACCCTTTAACGACATCAATGATTTCAGCTATTCGCGATTCCGTCTTTACATTATTGGACGGACACAAATATTTTTGCCATTCGTTTTTTGCATCAATCACAAAACTGTGTATGACAGCCATGCCAGAATACACGGAAGCCGTGGCAGTATGAACGACCGCCTTAAGTATTTTTTTAGTCCCATAACCTCGTGGTGGTAAGGGGTTCTAATGTTTCCATTAGAACTTTCTCGGGGCTTGGTAAACCTTGGCGGCGCCCATCTCCTCTCCAGGTCAGCGGGGGACTTTTTTTTTGGCGATAGTCATTTATCAACTTTTTTATTATGGCTTTAGCTTAGGCTAGATCCCACGCCCCTCAGCACTATTGACTTCGCTATCCAGCCGCTTTTATAAAGATTGGTAAAATGTTAACGAATTGTTTGAACTGAGAGACCCACAATGCATCATCCGAAACCGCTGTGGGGTCTTGTGATATCAGCTTTAGTCATTTGTCCTGGTCAAACCGCTGTGGGGTCTTGTGATATCAGCTTTAGTCATTTGACCTGGTCAAACCGCTGTAGGGTCTTGGGATATCAGCTTTAGTCATTTGTCCTGGTCAAACCGCTGTAGGGTCTTGGGATATCAGCTTTAGTCATTTGTCCTGGTCAAACCGCTGTAGGGTCTTGGGATATCAGCTTTAGTCATTTGTCCTGGTCAAACCGCTGTAGGGTCTTGGGATATCAGCTTTAGTCATTTGTCCTGGTCAAACCAACCAGCCACGCATTCACTCCCCTCTTCACTTGGATTCACTCCCCTCTTCACTTGGATTCAAACCTTATTCACGCACACACTGATCACTTAGAAATGTTATATAGACATAAACACATAGTCAAGCCTTGAAGTGGCTCTGGGAGCTTATCTGGCGACTACTGTATTTTGTTTATAAATGAACCGCAAAAGTTAAGCTTCGCGGGAACGCCCTGCGCCCTCCTGTGCGTATTGCGGGGGCGGTGAATGAATTTTTTCCAGTTTTATTTCCTACTTCACCAACCGATTGAGTTGAAATGTATTGATTTGTGCCGAGCTGTGAACGGCAATAATTTATCCGACAAGGCGGGTGCCACAAATATGTATGATTAAACAGAAGGCACGCGTTTATTGTTTCAAATAAGTGCGTCAAATTTGTTTGTGTGTAACAATAGTTTAGGTTTTGACAAAAATAAGTATCTGTCAAAGGTTCGATAACATACCAATGACGATAATAATGAAATAATAGTAATCTCTAAGACAGAGCATTGTTTGATATCTCTGTGCAAATTGATCAACTAGTGCATGGCTCGCCGTGACGTATTGCAGACTCACAAAATTTAGCCCCACTTCTACTCACATCTAGGTTACTTTATTTCAAGTAAACATGCCTGGAAGAACTCTCTAAACTCCAGTATGATCTTTATTTTTACAACACACTCTGTTTATAATAACATATTAGACCACCACAGATTGAAGTAAATACAAGTTTATTATATACCCACGCCAATTTAAACTAAATTTAAAAAAAAACAAATGTCACATCTAATCACATAATTTTACGACAATGTTTTCCGTATCAATGAAGTCGACAGCAAAATGCTGACACGTTGTCTTGTTGTGATCACCACTGACGTCATACACGCATGGTCAGCTTCCTGTTAGGTCACGGTGTTTGCTGTCCTCCCCTCCAGGCCATCAATTCAGATGACCACGCTCGCGTCGATTTCCGAACTTTGGAGGTCGTTCCAGCTCACTTCTAGTGTGTGTCTTCGAGGTCCTTCCAGTTCACTTCTAGTGTGTGTCTTCGAGGCCCTTCCAGCTCACTTCTAGTGTGTGTCTTCGAGGTCCTTCCAGTTCACTTCTAGTGTGTGTCTTTGAGGTCATTCCAGTTCACTTCTAGTGTGTGTCTTCGAGGTCATTCCAGTTCACTTCTATTGTGTGTCTTCGAGGTCCTTCCAGTTCATTTGTAGTGTGTGTCTTTGAGGTCTTCCCAGTTCACTTCTAGTGTGTGTTTTCATGTGGGTGCTTAGGTTTGATGACCTGTGATAAATGTCACGGCAAAAACATTGACATTGGGATAAATATCTCAGTGAGAAATTGACTAGGGGATAAATGTCATAGTAACAAATCGATAGGGTATCATTTTTTTCAAAAAAAGGTTTTAATTTGTTCAGAAATTCTGTAAAGGTCACGGTACCAACCTGTTGAAGGCCTTGCTGCAGACGTGACAGGCAAAAGGTTTGTATGCCGTGTGTGTAAGTCTGTGCCGCGTGAGATTCCCTGGTTGTCTGAAGGCCCTCCCACATACATCGCAGCAGAAAGGTTTGTCACCTGTATGAATCCTCTGGGAAAAGTTCAACGGTAAACTACAATTAAATATTGCATTCCACATTGAATGTCTAAGTCCGTTATTTTCACAACACATTACACAATGGTTCTCCGACTAATCGGACTTACCCGGTGGGTCACTAAAGTATTACTGCGCGAAAAAGCCTTCTCACAGACGTCACACTTGTATTTCCGGACAGGTTCTGTTCTCTCTGACGCCATCTTGTTCGCTGCCGTGGAAGCGAGGGCTGAACTCCACCGTCCAGATGTCTTATGCCAGTCAGATCCGCTTTCAACCAGAAAACCAAATTATTAGTATTTTTTTAAAAGTTATTGGGTGTATAGTTTTAAAAATTACATTTCAAAACAGTATAACATGTTTAAGTCGCATTAAAAATAATAAACTGATTTAAAATTTTTAAAATTAAAACATTAATAAAGCAGTTTTGTTTAATTGGAAGGTAAAATATTTTAATATATTTATTATTTAAATTTTCTTTTTTTTTAATTTTGGGAAGTGTAAATAAAATAACGTAGAATAGTCGTAAAGATTTGACATAGAGTGTTTATTTGTTCTGATGATAGCATTTCCCAAAACGTTTATACTTTTAAACAGAGCAGACTTTACACCATTTTGGGCCCCCGGGCAAAGAAATAGTGTTGGGCCCCGGGGAAAAGAAATAGTGTTGGGCCCCGGGGCAAAGTAATAGTGTTGGGCCCCTGGGCAAAGAAAGAGTGCCCCCCCGCAGGTATAAAAAAAATAAAAATTTACATAATATATATAAATAAACATGTTCCCATGGGGCCCCTATGCTCGTGGGCCAACAGACAAATGCCCAACGGGCCTGTGCTTTAAGACGGCCCAGCTTGTAAATGGTCTATAATTTAAGATTTACATATATTTTGTTCACATATGTTTTTTTAAAATCCCTTTTAATAAACTTGGGAATAGGTGATATAACATTAAATATTACCAAGACGAGTGCTGTTTCATTAGTCCAAACTGTGGATTTTGTTCGCTGGAATGCCGAAATGGAGGCGGACAGTTTAGGAAATTATGCTCTGAAAACTGAACAAACAAGAAAAGATATTTTTTTTTAAAAAAGGAGAAAATTATTTTGTACTGTTTATTTTTTGTTGGATTAATTTACATCGCTGAAAAAATTACCCAAGCGCGTTTAGTGTGTAGTTCGTTCACCTTTTTGACGGTGAACTGACATATCTTCTATGCTGGAAAGTTGGAAAGTGTTGGGACGCTAAAATATCAATGAAGTTCAATGAAGTGATTAAAATGTGAGGTGGTGTGCTTTAAGGTGGGGGGAGGGGGGTGGCACACATTGGAAATCTTTAAAGCTTATATTTTCGTCAAGTAACTTTAGTAGACAGGAAAGTAACGCATCGCCGCTATCCTAGTATGGTGTCTTAACTCTAGCCGCCATTGTTTACCCCCCCCCCTCCCCAACCCAAACTATGAAGATATGAAGACAGTTTTTTTCCCTTCAAATTTAGAGACAGTATTTTCAACTGAACGAAGGGCGTGACGAATAACTCTCGCAGGGAAGGGGAGGATAACACCTAGCAGATAATTACCCGGGAATGCACGTGCGCTGGTTCTCAAAACACTGAGGTAAAGAGTGGGTTAAACATACCAGAGATGGCTGTGGGTTGTGGTCGGAGCTTATCCCACACCTCTCCAGTCCTCTCGGGATCTTCGGTTCGTCGTGACGTTGACTGGGCTCCTCGGCGTAAGATGGGGGCTCTCGTCTCTGCGAATGGCCCGGGGGCACGCACCATGGCTGCCTGTCCGTCCGGAATGAGCCTCTGTCAGTTCCGAATCGGCAACACGCCCGAGAAGATAACCGGGCATCATGATCTTGCTGCCTCGTCAACAGATACTGATGTCTGGACGGCCAACCCTGGACCATCGGATAGCCCGTTTGTGGAGAAGGTGTCAGGGACAGATGGCTGGTGTATTGGTGCTGGGTGAACGTAGCGGAGCAGATGTTTTTCCGAGGCTTGCTGGTTTCCGAAAACCACATTCTGGAGAAGAATTTGTGATCAGCTGGGCTGTGAGAAAAAGAGATGTTTGCTGTCGCTTCCTTTCGTGGAGCGACATGCTGTGGAGAAATTTTTGCTTCTTGGTAATGTTTCAGGTTAGCCTCACCGACAGCAATATTGTAGCACGAAACATTACTCCTCAAATCTAGTATCGGCACGGGTGAGGAATTATTTTCAGCTGCGAGTTCTGATTGGTCGGTCTGAGTTTCGATAGTGGCACCCGAAGAGCTGTCCGCCTCGACCTGAAGTTTCTCGACCGACTGTTCAACTCTTTTGTCCTTCGATGCTTCCGATTTCGCTCTGGAAGATTTTTCCAGACTTTCCGCTAAATTACGAAGATACCATTTGAATGGTACGTTGATGTTAACTTCCGTAAAGGAGATCGACCCTTGTAGCATTCTGTGTGCTTCAAATTTATATAAAGTAGAGGTTACTATATATTTAAGGCGTCGTAATTAGCTTTCGATATTTATTTTAACAAATTTGCAACTCCCCGCGAATCACCTGATTTGTTTATAAATATTTCCAAATATAGAAAGTCATTTGAAGTATTTGACCTTTCCCCGTCAATAGCACTGGAATCCCATTAAAATTAACGGCATCCTCTTCTTTAAGCGTCTAAAATAATTATTTTTCAGGTTCTCTTTACTCTAGTTCTCTTGCAATGAGGTTTTAACACGTGACTTAGAAGTTATGTTGCATAGTCTATGGTTTAATTAAGTTTTTATATTAACATACAACCATGGCTAACCAAAATGATTTTAAAGTAAGAAACTATGCCAACATTTAGTCTTTACAAACAACCGACTGAATATACACTTAATTTTGAAGTATTTATGTAATATCTGAAACAATGGAAGTTGATTTCCGGATTTTGTTGTTGTTGTTATCTTCCAATAACAAAAAATGTCGTCTTGCAAAAAATACAAAACATCAATAGAACTAGTTATAAAACAATTAGCACTAAAAGCTAAAATTCTGCACGCTTGTCTTCAGCTAATAGTCTCCAAGTTGACGCACGGTAACGTTAACAATGTGTAACACACGGCGAACAAGCTTGTAAGGCAGGTGAGTAACACACATGCTATCCAGGAGTGGACAGAGGTTTGTCAGATTGCATCTGAAATATTCCACTTTATGTGAGTATAGTTAACCAATGGGCAGTCCATTGATCACGGGTTGAATGCCACTAGCCTGGGGATGTGGGATGATTGGCAGGGTGTAGGCGTGTCCTAATTAAGTAAATTAGCTTGCTCCTCCTCCAACTTTCCCTGACCACTGAATGACAAGGACAGTTTGGTTTTATTCTAAGAATAAAGGGTCCCAGTTGGACTCAAGTAATCTAATCTACATACATCTATTGTGACCAATGTTCCCTTTAGGGTTCATTGGACATAGTGCAGAGTAAAAAAAACAACAACTCGTGAGCAAAGTTGCACAGCATCTAATTTGTGTGAAATAATTTACAAAATTAGGTGCGCGGTAATTCTAAACTGCTGCGCGGCGTAGTTCAGATATCTGCGCAGCCACGCAGCTTAAAGGGATCATTGATTGTGACTACATGGTTTGATTACATAACTAGGCTATTAATGCACTTGTTTCCTATCTAAGATTGTGGGAAGAGGGATAAAATACACTTTCTACTGTCTGCACTCGATTCTTCAAGTAAAGTAACAGGTTAACTATTGGAATAAAAAATACAATTAATCGATATTCTTTCATTTTTTTAAAACAATATCCTTTTTCTCTGCAATTTGTATCAATTCTTTTTATCAAGCTCAAATCTATGAAAAGACTAGCAGCTTGGAGTTTTTAAAAAAAAATTAACAAATTTAATCGTATACCAATTTATAAATTGATGGCAGGCAAACAGTTTCAATATATTTATATGTAAATAAGATATAAAAGCAAGCCACTCTTGAGAATTATAGATTTATTTATTCATAGGTTTTGATACCAGAAAAAGTGTGCCAAGAAAAAAGGACAAAGTAAATCATGGGTCGGGAAACCATTGCTCGCGAGTCGATGTTGCTCTATTGATGGCTGCATCTGGCTCTCAGACAAATGTTCGATTATAAATTAAAAATAAACCCGTAAAAAAAACAAGTTTTTGTCTATAAATCCTTTGTGTACGAGAAGTAACTAAAAGAATGTTCATTATAATACGCAGCGCAAGACCATCCAAAAATACACAATTGTAGTTGTGTCGTAAAACATGTTTAATATAATGCGCACCAATCAGGAATATGTTTATAAAAAGTGTTGTCAATAAAATACGCACCTTATTTGCGCGACAGGAAAGCGACACACTATCTCAAAAAAATAACATGAGACACAGAAATAAATAAAATAATCTACAAATTCAATAATTTAATTACAGTACATGCGATCGATCTGAAACTTTGATACATCGTTTTTATCATCGGCACGAAACAGCCTGCAAAATTTCAGCTCGCTAGCTTACGAGAAAGTGGGTTAAAAATCGATCCAAAGTTTTGGCGACAAGCAAGCAAGCAAGGGCTCAACCAGACACCACGAGTTAATATAAAGGATTTAAAAAGTGTATTCAGACTCCTTTGATCTAAATTTAATTGCATATTAAAAAAAACAGCATAACGATGTTATTAAAAAACAATTCAAAGACATAATTATTGTACTTTTAGTGTTGAAATTACACAAAATGAACACATTTACTTGAATTTTAGTTTTAAACATAATGTATGGCTCTCACCGAATTACTTTTAAAAATATGTGCTGTTTATGGCTCTCTCGGACATAAAGTTTCCCCACCCCTGATGTAAATCGTCTCGAGATGCAAACAAAGAATGTCACGCGTACTGGGCAGCGATCAAACTATGTGAGCCAACTCCCACGGAATGCAAGATGAGAAGTTTAGCGTAACTCAATAGAACGATATCTTGAAACCTGGGAGTCGTATTGAAATTGGCGATGTCTAGAATTTCCAAACCCGAATTAATTCCATATTTCGTACAGATACCCTGAATATTGCGTCATCTTTATTTCCTTGTCTGTTGTATTATGTTATGTTGATTTATATATTTAATGAAAAAAAAGAAATGAATTACATTATACTTTTCCAAAAATAGATATTAAATAACAATATAAACGGTGCTTTGATTGTTTGTTTGTTTCCTTTTAAGTACAATCAAATCTGGACAAAGTGACAAAGAATATTCAATTGAAAAGAAATCAGGACACGTGAGACAGGATCGTTCTGGTGTTCCAAGGGACTCAATTAGTCGGTGTGATCAACTGATACACTATTGATGAATGCGTTACTCTCCCTCCTCCCTATGGTTAGCTCGGTTTGTGAAATGGAGCTTAATTTAGAAGTCAAACAATTAGCTCCCTGTTAGCAGGTTGGTCGTTATCACGTAAGGTGGGCAGTCATAAGGGAGACGACTCTACCAGTTTCCAGTGAATACTTCGTTGACCTCCCTTGTTTCCATTACCGGATTTTTTCCGAACTGCGTGGACGTGTTATTAGTGCTCATTCGTCTCAGTGACGTCATAATGGGAAGGTTAGAGCAATAATGAAAAACAAAACTCGCGGGATCAAGAAATGTGTGTGTGTGTGATGATGGTGGTGGTGTTAGTTTTGCTTTAATGCTTGGTATAGCAACTTAAATTAAAAAAAAACAACCAAACAAACAAAGAAACAAACAAGCAATCCTCTGTGGTCTTGTTACAGTTTGGTGACTGTTTGAAAACAGTTTCTACTAACATATTTTGGTGACTGTCTGAAAGCAGGTTTCTACTAACATATTTTGGTGACTGTCTGAAAACAGTTTCTACTAACATATTTTGGTGACTGTCTGAAAGCAGGTTTCTACTAACATATTTTGGTGACTGTCTGAAAACAGTTTCTACTAACATATTTTGGTGACTGTCTGAAAGCAGGTTTCTACTAACATATTTTGGTGACTGTCTGAAAACAGTTTCTACTAACATATTTTGGTGACTGTCTGAAAACAGTTTCTACTAACATATTTTGGTGACTGTCTGAAAGCAGGTTTCTACTAACATATTTTGGTGACTGTCTGAAAGCAGGTTTCTACTAACATATTTTGGTGACTGTCTGAAAACAGTTTCTACTAACATATTTTGGTGACTGTCTGAAAACAGTTTCTACTAACATATTTTGGTGACTGTCTGAAAGCAGGTTTCTACTAACATATTTTGGTGACTGTCTGAAAACAGTTTCTACTAACATATTTTGGTGACTGTCTGAAAACAGTTTCTACTAACATATTTTGGTGACTGTCTGAAAACAGTTTCTACTAACATATTTTGGTGACTGTCTGAAAGCAGGTTTCTACTAACATATTTTGGTGACTGTCTGAAAACAGTTTCTACTAACATATTTTGGTGACTGTCTGTAAACAGTTTCTACTAACATATTTTGGTGACTGTCTGAAAACAGTTTCTACTAACATATTTTGGTGACTGTCTGAAAACAGTTTCTACTAACATATTTTGGTGACTGTCTGAAAACAGTTTCTACTAACATATTTTGGTGACTGTCTGAAAACAGTTTCTACTAACATATTTTAGTGACTGTCTGAAAACAGTTTCTACTAACATATTTTGGTGAGGATTAAAACCTACACCTGACACCTTCAAAGACCCGACTTTACCACTGTTACTCTGCACCATCTGTTGGTCAGCAACATCACATTGAGCTGGACTCTCCGGTCGCAATGACCTCCTCCATCCCCCATGCATAGCGGCATGCTAGGTGGGACAAGAAGTCAACACACGTGGAAGTCTTTCAGGGCCCTCGACTCATCGTGTTTCTGTATAGTCTGATAAGTTCTTTGAAGTCAGAGTTAGCAGGGCGGTGTTCAGTTTGACTTTTGTTCTCATATCAGACATGCTCGCCAACAGGTCGTCCATAATTATGGAAGGGGGTCTCTCCACTAACGATTTAAAACAAAAATCAGGTGCGGACGTAGAATACTGAGGGGCCCACATGAACTAAGTTATCTGGGGCTCAACTATTTATGGGAGGCGGGTCTCTTGCAGACTCCTTTCATTTTAAACAAAGCAGTTTGATCAGGATTTAATGAGAATGACAATTCCCCGTCTTACTTACTACGCACCGTTACCTACTTACTACCTGTACTTACTACGCACCGTTAGCTACTTACTACCTGTACTTACTACGCACCGTTAGCTACTTACTACCTGTACTTACTACGCACCGTTAGCTACTTACTACCTGTACTTACTACGCACCGTTAGCTACTTACTACCAGACTAACAAAGATTAGAATATGTCAGTAAGCAATAATGAATTTTCAAAGTTACACTAAGACATACATTTTTTATTGGACGGGAGCCGGGGAGCCCTTTATGGGTGGCAATTAGTGAGTACATAATTGATCGTGTGATCTCCCTTCTGGCTGAGCGAGTTTTCCCAGTTGACTTAAATTCGTTAGTCTAGATAATATGTTTAGGTTACCTCGTCTATTAGTTTGAGCGATCCCGATACCGTGTCAGTAACTGCGTCTAAGTCGTGTGCGGTAAATAAACAACGGAATAAGACAACATGTTTACCTTTCGAAAAAAACACCTGCCACTTTAAATGGGCAATTTGATGTTTTGTAAATAAAATATATCAATTTGAATATTACAGACGCTCATTTGAAAGATAAGATTATTGCATCGTACGCTTATCCATTAATTTTGTATTGTCTTCAATTTTTATTACAGTTTTTAAATTTTAATAGTGTGTTGATTTTTCCTGGTTCGCTAAAACAACCGAATGCCAGAAGAAATATAAAAATTTGTATTTTTTGTTATTGCATCAGAAGAATAAAACAATATTTTTATCCCTATGTCTATCTGTCTTTAAATTTTTTATTTTGCTGTGTTGTGTTACCAAGTTGTATTATTATTATTTGATCTTTATTCTTCTATTCCTCTGGAGCTTCTTGGTTTAGTGATTTAAGTAGTGATGTTCCTCTTGTCAGTTGTGACCACACGTACATTTAAACATACCTTTCATCTAAAATACACAGGATCTATCAAATGAATGCCATAATATTTAAAATAAGTGGTTTGTGTAAATTACGTTCATCTGGTGTGAAATATAACCACTGACCAAAAAGACGCCACAGACCCCCACCCCCCCAACCCCCACAATCCCCCACCCCCCAACTCCATGTAATCCCTACTAATAATGTCATTATTGATCGAGTTCAATTCGGCTTGTTAACACCAACAAGGTTTCTAGTTCAGACATAGTCAAGACCTCCTAATGGGAAAATGTGTTAAGCTCATGCATAGTCAAAACATGCATATGGGATTATGTTTCTAGTTCAGTCACTGTTGAGATTTCTGTATGGTTTTATGTTTGTAACAACAATTCAATTTTTTTTCGGCGCTATAGTTTTTAACAATTACATTTTTACTTTCTTTTTAAAAAGGATTTTAATTAATTTCATTTAATTTATTGGAAATGGGAAGAACGTTGGGCGGACCGCCGACGCATTTTTGGTCTCGTGACACGCGCACTGTGGTTGAGCTCCCCCCCACCCCCACCCCCCGCACCAACCTAGGTTTCCAACCATAAACTGTGATTGATCGACCCTAGCGAGGGTCATTCGTCATGCTTATTTGCTCCCTTCCTTTACTTGTCCTAATTTCTGTTGAATTATATACCGTATATACTCGTTCGCAAGCCGAGCTTTTTTTGACAAAATGTATGGGAAAAAGTTTGGGGGGTCGGCTTATGAACGAACGGGCTAAAGAACGAGTATATGCGGTATATAGATTTAGGAAAATTTTAAACTGTCTAAAAATTTCGTTTGTGGACAAAATTTAATATGTTGAAACAGAAATGTTTTCGAAAAAGTAATGTCTTGGAAAATGCAACGGATTTACCTACATATTTGTAGATACTGTACTGAAAAAACAAAAACAAAACAACAACAAAAAAAACAAGGAATTGAAATGACGTGAATGTCCAATCATGGCATTGGCACAAATATCAACTTACGATAATAAAGCCACATTTATAACAACATGTCAATGGGATGAAAATGGGCTGATGGTTACGAAAAGCTTATAATATTTCATTGTATTTAGATGAATTTATTCATAGCATTGTCAAGCATTTTAGTTTATAATAAGATGTAATGGATTCGCTCATTGTGTAATCCCTCTTTAAATAAAAAAAAATCACAGCATCTTATTTAGTTAATTAAAAGTTACATAAGCATTATTTTTGCAGTCAAAATGTCTAATACTTTTTTTTAAATACGCTGTACAAAGATGGTTGTTATTTAAACTACCCAGTGTTCAATTAAAAAATATTTATTGACTTGCAAATGATATAATACAAACACGTTTTGCCCCCCCCTCTCTCTCTCTCTCTCTATATATATATATATATATCTATCTCTCTATGGCATCCGTCCATCCTCATGGGATGATGGCGTTTCCTCCTGCTCCTCTGCCCCCCTTCCCCTTTCTCCTGGCCCTTTTCTCCTCGCTCTTGACTGTAAGGGAAGCTTCCGCGACTTGGATGCCCTCGCGTACTTTAGCCCGCCAGGAGGTGCGTTCCTCAGCAATGGTTTCCCACGTTTTATGGTCTATCTGCGCCAGACTCATGTCTTTCTTGCAGACATCCTTGAAGCGCAAGCAGGGGCGTCCTCTCTTCCGCACACCAGTTGCCAGCTCACCGTAAAGCAGGGCTCTTGGAATGCGCTCCGAGTTCATCCTGCGGACATGTCCCAGCCACCGCAGGCGCCTCTCACTCAGGATTGAGTGCATGCTCAGCATATGACTCCTTCTGAGTACCTCGACATTCGTTATCTTGTCCTGCCACTTGATGTGCAGAATCCTGCGCAAGCATCGTAAGTGGAAGCTGTTGAGTTGCTTTGTTTGTTTGGCATAGGTCGTCCAGCACTCGCTGCCATAGAGGAGTGTGCTGAGCACGCAGGCCTGGTACACAGTGATTTTTGTCCTAGCAGTGAGCTGTGCATTGTTCCACACTCTTTTATTCAGCCTAGCCATTAATGATGAAGCCTTGCCGATTCTGGTTTCAATTTCCTTTTCCAGGGAGAGTGTGCTTGTGATGTTACTGCCAAGGTAGCTAAAATCATCGACGACATCCAAGGTGTTTCCCTCAATGGAGATTGCTGGGAAGCAGTCAGTTCCTTGTCTCATAATGTTGGTCTTTTTGAGGCTTATCGTTAGACCTAAATCTTTGCATGCCTCTGAGAACTTGTCGACCAAAAGTTGGAGACCTATCTCTGAATGTGAGGTAAGGGCTGCGTCATCCGCGAAGAGCAGCTCTCTAATTAAAACATTTTCCACTTTTCTCTTTGCACGGAGACGGCTGATGTTGTACAGATTTCCATCCGCCCTGGTATGGATGTTTACACCCTCGAAGCAGTCCTCAAATGCATGACGCAGTAGCATCGAGAAAAAGATACCGAAGAGTGTTGGAGCCAGTACACAACCCTGTTTGACTCCGCTACAGACTGGGAAGGGTTCTGAGGTGGCACCATCGAAGAACACTGTGCTGTGCATATTGGTGTGGAAGGACTCGATGATGGAGAGAAGCCGCGGTGGGCATCCTATTTTTTCCAATATACGTAGCAGCCCCTCGCGGCTGACCAGGTCAAAAGCCTTTGTTAGATCTATGAAGGCAACAAAGAGGGCTTTCTGTTGCTCCCGACATTTCTCTTGTAGCTGACGGAGTGAGAAGATCATGTCCATTGTTGACCGGCCGCTTCGGGCAGATGGGGCTCGTTAACCTTGATAGGTAGCTCATCTAGGAGAGGGAAACTCCAATCTCAAACCTCCGTTGTCTCGCGGCCACACCTGTTCACGGAGAGACTAAGGGAGTAAACCCTAACAGAAAATCAGGAGACGGAGTCCCTTAGGCAGTTTTATTGCGATGCGCTATATCTCTGGCAACTCCTGCGATGCAGATGGCACCTTGTTGTATCAGCTAAGCTGTTCCCCTGGAATCACCATCTGTGTGGAGAGAGAGGGCCTGCTGCCTGGGCAACAGCTGGTCTTTCTAAAGCTCTGCCTAGGCTATCGTAGCCTCCTGTGTTTGTTTTTTTTTCCTTCTCTACCTCCTCGACCCAATCCTGGAGAGGTCACTCCAGCTTCGCCGCAAGGCGTAGACACAACACGTGGAGCGGCAGTTACCGGTTATAAGCCATTGCTCAATTGGCGTAGAGCTAGGCGCCAGGGGTCGTTCCAGACGGTGGGAGAGATCGCCATGTCTCACTGAGCATCTACCGCCCGCCTTAAGCTGGGCAGCCCCCAGCCAGTAAGGTGATGTTC
The DNA here is from genome assembly GCA_944989445.1 of Ampullaceana balthica. NCBI lineage: Eukaryota > Metazoa > Mollusca > Gastropoda > Lymnaeidae > Ampullaceana > Ampullaceana balthica. The sequence goes on along the minus strand of CALYLW010000544.1, from coordinate 132,086 downwards.
CGTCATGGCTCGCCTGCCCCATTGGGTGCATGGGGCTCAGAGTGATCAACTCAACAAGCAAGCCATAAACCCAAGCACCAACTGAAAAAATAAGAAAGAAGTTACCAGCACTTCGTTTAGCAAGCTGGAATGTCAGAACCCTCTGCACTGGTTTTAACTCTGACCCCTCATGTGCGGAAGATATAAGGAAGACAGCGGTCATTGACAGGGAACTTTCCCGTCTCGGCATCGACATTGCATGTCTACAGGAGACGCGGCTGGCTGAAAACGGCAAAGTGGTTGAGGCCAACTACACATTTGTCTGGCAAGGACTACCATCAGACAGACCAAGGCAGCATGGCGTTGGTTTTGCCATAAAAAACTCTCTTATGTCATACGTTGAACTGGCGGCACTTGGCACTGAGAGGATACTCGGCATTAAACTTTCAACATCATCTGGCGCAGCCCATATCCTCAGCCTGTATGCACCAACTCTCTGCTCCGAAGAAGAGTTAAAAGACAACTTCTACGAGGCTCTAGACTCCGCAGTAGCAAATATTCCCACATATGAGAGTCTATACCTCCTCGGTGACTTCAACGCCAGGGTAGGTGCAGATCACAAAGCCTGGTCCACCAGCATCGGCTTACATGGCATTGGTAAAATTAATAACAACGGCCAGCGGCTGCTCGAGCTATGCAGTACTCACAATCTGTGTGTAACTAACACATTCTTCAAATGCAAGGACATCCACAAAGTGTCTTGGAGACATCCCCGCTCCAAGCACTGGCACCAGCTTGATCTGGTTCTCACCAGGCGATCTGATCTGGCCAGTGTGCTCCAAACACGCAGTTACCACAGTGCCGACTGTGACACAGACCACTCTTTGGTCGCAAGCAGAATCAAATTAATACCAAAGAAATTGTGTCACTCAAAGAGCAAGGGTAAAACTCGCATCAACACGCAGAATATCAACTGCCCTGAGATAAGTGATCAACTTAACACCAAGCTTGAGCAAGCTCTTAAAGCCAACACCTCGCAGAAAGAAATCCCCAATCCGCATGATGCTATAGGGACAGAACAAATCGATGCGAATTGGCTCCATATTCGAGACACTATTTACAACACCTCTCTTGCCGTCCTCGGGAGGAAGGAAAGAAAAAATGCAGATTGGTTTGAAGCCCACTGGGTTACAATGAATCCCGTGACGGAGACAAAAAGAAAAGCTCTACTGGCCTACAAAGCTTCCCCAGGACCTGACACCCTGAAATGTCTCAGAAGTGCCAGAAACACAGCCCGGAAGACTGCACGTTTTTGCGCTAACACTTATTGGGTGGAATTATGCAAAAGCATTCAATCTGCTGCTGATCAGGGAGATATAAAACAAATGTACGAAGGCATAAAAAAGGCCACTGGGCCCACAACTTCAAAGTCAGCTCCAATCAAGACAAAATCAGGTGAGATGATCACAGAACGAGACAAGCAGATGCGGCGCTGGACTGAGCACTATCTAGAACTCTATGCGACACAGAATGTAGTATCTGACTCTGCCATAGAAAGAATACCAGATCTACCAGTTCTAGATCAGCTTGATGCTCCACCGTCAATAGAGGAGCTTGGTAGGGCTATCGATCATCTGAGAAATGGAAAGGCCCCAGGCAACGATGGCATTCCTGCAGAAGTCCTTAAGCACGGCCAGCCAGCACTACTGAAGCCTCTGCACGAACTCATATGCGATTGCTGGGAACGCGGTCACATCCCACAGGACATGCGTGACGCCAAAATAGTTACGCTTTATAAGAACAAAGGAGATCGCAGCGATTGCAATAACTATCGTGGTATCTCCTTACTGAGTATTGTGGGAAAGGCTTTTGCCAGAGTGATCCTTGCACGCCTGCAAATTCTGGCGCAAAATGTCTACCCAGAATCACAATGCGGTTTTCGGGCTGGCCGGTCAACAATATATATATATATATATATATATATATATATATATATATATATATATATATATATATATATATATATATATATATATATATATATATATATATATGTATATATATATGTATATATATACATCGGTCCTTGTGGTGGGGGGGGGGACAACGATCTCCCCATTTGCGTATAATTTTAAGCGGCTGCCTGTAATTCATTTAACCTCAGCCCTGTCCATTCTTTTATTTTGTCTAGCCAACTTTTCCGCTGTCGACCTCTTCGCCGGCCCCCTTCCACAGTATCTTGTAAGATGATTTTTGTCCGGCTATCATGTCGCAGCACATGACCGAACCCTGCCAGCTTGCGTCTCTTAATTGTCGCCATAATGGTTTCTTGACGACCCACAATGGAGGTTATTGTGTCCCTGATATACTCATTGGTCCTGTGTTCTAGATAAGATTTCTGGAGAATTTATCTCATGCATTTGTTTTCAAATGCATGCAGCTTGCTTTCAGTGGTTGCCATTAGTGTCCAGATCCAGGCCTCACATCCATACAGGACAATGGTTTTTAACGAGAGCACTCTCTCTCTCTCTCTCTCTCTCTCTCTCTCTCTCTCTCTCTCTCTCTCTATATATATATATATATATATATATATATATATATATATATATATATATATATATATATATATATATATATATATATATATATATATTTATTTGTATATATAATAAAAATTTATTATTACAAAGCTTTGAAAATTTGTTAAGTGTATTAATTCATGTATGATGTGTATTGTGTACGAATGTGAGCGGTCGCTACTGGTGTAACTAGAGTCAAGCTCTGTGGCCATCCTAAATTTGTGGTACTACTAGTACAACAATTTGTTGACTACTAGTACAACAGTTGTGATCGCCCCCTCCGTACAAAGCATGTGTTCTGTATTGTTTCACAATAATTTCTATTATAAAATTTAAAAAAAAATGCTTAAAATGTTTACACAAACTTCCTCCTCAAACTAAAATAAAAGAATAAAGAATATCGCAAATTAACGAAAAACGGCTATTGGGAAAAACAAATGTGAGAACCTCTGATCTGGGAAATGATCTCACAGCTATTTCTTCGCAAAATCTAAAAATAGAAATAGCCAGACGTCATTCTTCCGGAAAGCAGCCATAATTTCCTTGAACCATTTTGTAAACAAAGCTAAATAATTGCGAAATATCACGATTTTTTGAGTCATTGACTGTCTGAAATAATTACTTATTTGATAGGAAAGACTTAACATCATAAGCATTGCACATCGTCTGACATAATTTGAAAAATGGGCTGCATAATTGGAACTGTAAGTAGTACTTATTTGAGACGTAACTTAAACATTGACATTGTTTTCCTACTTACTTTAATTTTAACTACATTATTACTTATTACTTATAGTACATAAGTTATGTACTCAATGTACTGCAATGAATCTATGACTATGATTATGAATATGAACTAAAACTATGCCGTTATGCTTACTAAACTTACTTAACAATAATGACGCATTTCATTTCTGATTTAACATGAAGAAAAAAAAAGTTAACAGGTTTAATGGAGAATTTCGACATGGCACTTCGGAATTAACATATTCATATACGATTGTAGCAGAAAGTGTACAATAAAATTTCAATCATCTAAACTAAAAATAATTTAAAATTACTACAAAACATACTTAACAATTTTACCATGCATTCAATTCATTCATTTGTCTACATAATTAAGTTAAAAAATAAGTAGAAGTAGGCTAAGTCACTAAGTGACACTAAGTGTATTACTAAGTATTATTATTAGTTAGTAACTTAGTTTAGCAGCGTTAGCCCATCTGAATGAATGTTTTAATTTCAATAAATAATTGCAATTATGTCAATTAACAATTATGAACTGTGATGACATTCATTCATGATAAATGGATTTTGAAATCAGATATATCATATATATCATATATTATAATTTCAACCCAGCTTCACTACTGAACTGACTGTGTCAACGACAACTGACAACTGCCCTGCCCTGAATGACTTTACCTATCACATGAACTTGACTTAACAGATTACAGAGCCAAAATCTAAATTGTAACTTATTGTCAAAGTCAGAAAGCTATTCCGTCTGAACAATTCACTTAATTTATATATGCTTCAATATATTTTCATCCATTTTCTAATTTTTATCAACTTATAAAAATTAATGATTTCATAATGAATAATGTTGATTAAAACATATAATACCAAATCCCTACACCTACAATCACGAAAAGTTATAATCAAATGATTTTCCCTCAAACTTATACAAAACGTTTATTATAATTATATTAAAAAACATTTATTAAGTCATGAATGTTATTTATGTAAACGCAATCATTTAAATAGAGGTGTTCAAACTAGTGAAAGTTGCAAACATATCTTGGCTTTAATCATTTTTATTTTTTGGGCTTAAACAAAACGATTTGTTTTTTTTAAATATTATTATTTAAGTTAAAAGAATCCTAAGATCATTTTTCCCTTTTCATAGATAATCTAAATAAAATTAGAAAGATCAACTTGTGTATCTGGGGCGTGGCCTTTTGACTCTAGGCCTAGGGGATATGAGAAGCTAAATTCATTAGAGTTATTTCTAATTCTTACTATAGTAACAGCCTGTCATTTCTTTCAAATCATGTATCTTTTACTTCAATCTTGAATCATATAATACAAATTAGAGTTTGAAATTTTAAAATAGGTAGCTTTTATATACTCTTTAGGAAGTGACTTGATAGGGCAAAGTGAACTCAATTTTACATGTATAACTGGGTTAACTAAAAGTAATATGTTATTATTTAGATTTAAATGTGCATGTGTAATAATATGGACAAAGGTTGTTTTTTTTCCATTAGCCAACATTCCTTAAGTCACCTGAATACAAAAAAATCCTTAAAATAAAACAGTATGATAGGAATTAAGTTCAGGTCCCCATTAAGTTAAAGCTTACAACTGAGACTACTTAAGGGATGGAAGTCACCATAGATTGTATACATATCTCGCCCTCAGCACTGAAAGAAACACAACAACAATGGTTATGTTTCATTCTGAATTATGATTTGGCCAAGGTTTTTATTAATTTTTAAATTGTTTGACGCATTATCTCTGACTTTTCAGGCAGCATGCTGTTGTGGCAGTGCTGCGTGCAGCTTGTGCTGTGCTGCTTGCCCATCGTGCAAAAACTCAACTGCAGCAAGAATTGGATATTCTCTCATGCTGCTCCTGGGCTCCATAGTTGCTGTTATTATGCTCATCCCTGGGGTCAGAGATAAACTAGAAGATGTAAGTATTAATTTTTGGTCTTTGAATCTTTTTGCAATAATTTTTATGAATTTTTTCTTGGTCTTCTATTCTGAACAATTTAATCTTATACAGATATAAATTTCATTTGTGTAATGGTCGAGTAGCAAATTTAGAGTCATTAAACTTTTAATCTACCTTAGAAATATGTTATAAATTGACTCCTAAGAATGTGCATATTTCTCCACATTAACTACTTATAATTAACAAATTAAAAATACTAAAATACCACTTTCTCCAAAATAACTTGAAAATAAACATATTTCGTTCAATCTTTTTATTAATAAAATTATTTGTCCCGTTCTTTCAGTTTTCACGATAATATTTGTTTGCCTGATACAAACTCCTGTATTAACACCAGTTTTTTTAAAAATTATTTGTAGATCCCTGGGCTCTGCAAGGGTTTCTTTGAAAATGACTACATTAAAACTGGCAGTCAAAGCGTCTTCAGCCATGAACAGTGTAACAGCGTGGTTGGATTTCTGGCGGTCTACCGTGTTTGTTTCGCTATGGCCATGTTCTTCCTTCTCTTTTGTGTGATCATGATCAAGGTTTCATCTTCTAAAGATCCGAGGTCGAAAATACAAAATGGGTATGAACCAACCACCTTGTATTACTAAAAAAATTTTTTTTGTTACTTATGTAAAAATAATTCTAGTATTGTTTATCTCTTTCAGCTTAAGCTGATACTAAAGGGAACAGAAAAAATTCCAGTTAAAGCCATTTTTTTCTTTCCTAAGATATATATATATAATTAAAAAATAAAAAATAAAAAAAAGGCAATAGTTTTTTAATGACTAAAAAAAAACAGGCTAATTGCTGTATAACAGGGGTCTCCAAACTACGGCCCGCAGGCCAGATGCGGCCCGCGAGGCCCTCTGATCAGGCCCCTGGAGACCTTTTAATCTAAAAAAAAAGATACTATTTTTACCTATAGTTTACCACAAAACTGTGTGTAGTTGGAACCCCAAACTGCTGTTTGACAGTTAATGTGGCCCTCCGGCAGAACATTTTGGAGACCCCTGCTGTATAATTATAGTTATTTAATGAATTTTTTTTTAATTTTCAAAATTTGAAAATTCTAATTAAATAAAAAAATGATATAGTGGTATGACTTTGTGTTGCACATTCAAAGATATTCATTTTAGACATGAGGCATTACATTTATTTTTGTAAGATATGCACCAATGTTTTATGTGTCTCAACCAGAGCATTCTTTGTTTTCTTTTGAAAGCTTCTGGCTCTTTAAAATCTTAATCATGGTCGGAATTTGCATTGGGGCCTTCTTCATCACAGACAGTGCTTTCGGACAAGGTTAGTTTAGTAAACATTGGCAAAATTAAATTCATTTAAAAGTTAAATGATATATTCCATTTGTTCTTTCTGTGTCCGATGCATTTTTCTCTAGAGTTTTGATGGTGTACCCTCATTACTCCTCTGTCATTGGTCATACTTTGTTCTGTGTAGCTCAGCTTTCCCTTTTACTTATTTCTGTTTCTAACACTGGGTCATGGTAAAGTCCATACATGGCTTTGATCTCCCTCTGTAGTCTTCTATGATTTTTTTCAAAATTGTTTTCATGTGTTTAATAAGTTTTATATTAATAGTTTTTAAGGATCCAATTTTCACAGACATTTGTTTCTGGTCTTATTACAGTTGCCTATATATACCTTACATAACGGACTATAAGACGCTAAGGTCTATAAGATGCACCTTAATTTTTGAGCAATTTAATAAAAACAGCATTTAAATCTTAAAATATATATATTGAATATAAGGCGCATCTGAATTTTCGAGACAATTTAAAAACAAAAAAAAGTCGTTCTTATAGTCGTAAAATAAGGTATAATTTTTGTTCTTAGATGGATTTCTTTTAATTTTTTTTTCACTCAAGTATTTTTGAATATTACATATAAGTTTTATTCTTAAAATTTTACAGCTTGGATGGTGGTTGGTCTGATTGGTGGATTCCTATTCATACTTATTCAGCTGATTCTATTGGTGGATTTTGCCCACGGGTGGGCGGAGCATTGGGTTGAAAGATATGAGGAGACTCAAGCCAAATGCTACTACATTGGTGAGTTTAGGTTCAAACCTCTCGGATCATTCTCATGGGGAAGTGATGTTTAAAGAAATAACAAGAAATAATAATAATTTATAAGACCATTTAAGTTATCATCTGATGTGAGACTAACAGAGTACTGGACTTATGGAAGTCAAACTTTCACATCTATTTCACTGTATTAATTAAATATAGTTTTGCAACTTGAAAGTAAAATGATGGCCCTTTAGAGTAGTGGCCAGTTACGTGTTAATCAAATGATGGCCATTTAGAGTAGTGGCCAGTTACGTGTTATCAAATGATGGCCATTTAGAGTAGTGGCCAGTTACGTGTTATCAAATGATGGCCATTTAGAGTAGTGGCCAGTTACGTGTTATCAAATGATGGCCATTTAGAGTAGTGGCTAGTTACGTGTTATCAAATGATGGCCATTTAGAGTAGTGGCCAGTTACGTGTTATCAAATGATGGCCCTTTAGAGTAGTGGCCAGTTACGTGTTATCAAATGATGGCCATTTAGAGTAGTGGCTAGTTACGTGTTATCAAATGATGGCCATTTAGAGTAGTGGCCAGTTACGTGTTATCAAATGATGGCCATTTAGAGTAGTGGCCAGTTACGTGTTATCAAATGATGGCCATTTAGAGTAGTGGCTAGTTACGTGTTATCAAATGATGGCCATTTAGAGTAGTGGCCAGTTACGTGTTATCAAATGATGGCCATTTAGAGTAGTGGCCAGTTACGTGTTATCAAATGATGACCATTTAGAGTAGTGGCCAGTTACGTGTTATCAAATGATGGCCATTTCGAGTAGTGGCTAGTTACGTGTTATCAAACAATGGCCATTTAGAGTAGTGGCTAGTTACATGTTATCAAATGATGGCCATTTAGAGTAGTGGCCAGTTACGTGTTATCAAACGATGGCCATTCAGAGTAATGGCCAGTTAGGTGTTAATCAAAGGATGGCCATTTAGAGTAGTGGCCAGTTACGTGTTATCAAATGATGGCCATTCAGAGTAGTGGCCAGTTATGTGTTATCAAATGATGGCCATTTAGAGTAGTGGCTAGTTACGTGTTAATCAAATGATGGCCATTTAGAGTAGTGGCTAGTTACGTGTTAATCAAATGATGGCCATTTAGAGTAGTGGCTAGTTACGTGTTAATCAAATGATGGCCATTTAGAGTAGTGGCCAGTTACGTGTTATCAAATGATGGCCATTTAGAGTAGTGGCCAGTTACGTGTTAATCAAATGATGGCCATTTAGAGTAGTGGCTAGTTACGTGTTATCGTCTTAAATAAATTTGAGGGCCTCAATGATATATAACTGACGTGAAGTCTTTTCAAGCTGCACTGGCGTAGTGGTTTACCTGATGATAGCAGGAGTCAAATACATTGACTCACAAAACCACCGGCTTTTTAAAAATAGGATTCTCTTGGCCTCACTCAAACACGAAAAGAGTGCATCATAAATAAAGAGAATGGTTTTCTAAAAAAATTGCTGTTCCTGTTAATAGCATAGATGAAACCACAAGTAAATGCAAAAATACATGATTATACCCTTAACCCTTTGCAGGATTGATAACTGCTACAATAATCTTCTACCTGATAAGTATTGCGGCAATCGTCCTTTTCTACATCTATTATGCAAGCGTAAGTCTTCATATTTTAAAAAAAAAGGCATTTTATCCTGTTAATAAATTGGTCAGATTCATTAAGTTAATAAATTGGTATTTTTTCATTAAGTTTATAAAGTGGTCACATTCATTAGGTTTATAAATTGGTCACATTCGTTAAGTTTATTAATTGGTCACATTCGTTAAGTTAATAAATTAGTCACATTCATTAAGTTAATAAATTGGTCACATTCGTTAAGTTAATAAATTGGTCACATTCATTATCAGCTATCTTTGCACAATCTATCTTCCTCATTATTTACATTAACTATTTGAGCCATTAATCATATGTTCTCAGCTTACAAATATAATGTATCATTTGTTTTGTTCAAAACCATCATTCAAAACCATCTGTAAGCATTCTGCTTGTTAATGTAATGCTTAACTTCAAATAAAATGAATGCCTATTTTTACTGATTTTTCCTACAACAGGGGGACTGTGCACTACACAAATTTTTTGTGTCCTTCAATCTGATCTTGTGCTTTGGTATGAGTGTGGTGGCCATTCTGCCCAAGATTCAGGAATGTAAGTTTTTCAAAATGAGTCTTGTCTTATCTGTTACAGACGCTCCCACCACAAAGAAGATTATTTGCGAGTCATGATAAGTGGTAGTTAAAAAATTTTATTTAAAAAAAAGCCAAATAAGATTTATACTATTATTGGCAAGAGAAGATTTTATATGTTATTTTTTAAGTAGGGTTGGTGTTACGATTTTGAAATTTTTCTTTTGTGAAGTTTGTTTCCAAAGAATACATGGCAATACATGTCTTATATAAATATCATAGTGCACTTCTGATTGTTTTTATATTTTACTACCTCCCACTTTATTCCCACACTTCTGATTGTTTTTATATTTTACTACCTCCCACTTTATTCCCACACTTCTGATTGTTTCTATATTTTACTACCTCCCACTTTATTCCCACACTTCTGATTGTTTTTATATTTTACTACCTCCCACTTTATTCCCACACTTCTGATTGTTTTTATATTTTACTACCTCCCACTTTATTCCCACACTTCTGATTGTTTTTATATTTTACTACCTCCCACTTTATTCCCACACTTCTGATTGTTTTTATATTTTACTACCTCCCACTTTATTCCCACTCTTCTGATCTTTGTTTAATTTTTCTTTATTTTTCTTTCATGTTTAGTTTTACACATATTTTAAAAGCTTAATATTTATATTGATGTTTTCTTTGCAGTGGTAAAAGGATTTATTTAGAATGTCTGCTATTTCTAATCATAATTGAGAATTAACATGTGCCATTATTTTATTCATACATTGTTTGTGTCTTAATTATGAAATTTAAATATTAAACCTTTTTATAATTAGTACATTACATTAGAGCACCAGATAATTGTAAATATGTTTACAATGAAAGTATATTAAAATAACTTTTTCCGATAAAGTACTTAAGTTTGCGATTAGTTCTCCCTCTATCATCATTATTCTCAGTTTAAAAAAAAATTATTTATGAATACAAATTTTCTTATTCTCAGATCAACCCAGGTCTGGCCTCCTTCAGTCATCATTTATTACACTGTACATTATGTACCTGACTTGGTCGGCCATGGCCAATAACCCTGGTAAATAAATATCACTGTTGGTGTAAAATTACGGTGTCGAGCCTGAAAGAGAAGTAATCATGTCTGACTTAATTAAAATACTGTCCTTGCTTGTGTGTACTTTAAAATTAAAATATTTTTTTTTGAAGTAATCAAACCGTACAAATACATTCATGAGATGATGCACAAATGCCCTGGTAAAAGTTTTGCCTTTGCCTGTCTAAAAACAATTGATGTTATATTTAACTTATTCCTCTCTGTTTTTAGGAAAATGTATCTCAAGGATTTTAATTTATTTTATTTTTGAATTGATCCTTTTAAATTTTTTTTTCCATATTTGGAATACATTGGCAATTAACAATTTTTTTAGACCACTCTTTTTTTAAAAAAAAATGCCAGTCACTTCATCTTTATCTTCAGACCGTGCTTGCAACCCGTCTTTGAAATCAATTTTCAATGCAACTGCCCCTGGCACATCTGATAGCAGCAGTAGCTCTGAGTCAGTTTTTGACTGGGAAAATATTGTGTCCATTGCTATTTGGCTCTTCGCCATCCTCTACTCCAGGTACACAAAAGTTGTGTCTCAAATAATAACATGCCACATCAAATAAATATCATACAGAATGGGACTGGGATAAAAAATTTTAAAAATAAAATACAAAATACACAAACAAATTGTGCAATTAAAACAATAAATTTGAGCTTTATTTTAAACTAAAACGACAATAGACGTTTCGACTAATGCCTTCATCAGTGCAATAATATAAAATAGGTACTTACATATATTTTTTAAAAGAATTTTAAAGAAGTTTTAAGAATTTAAATATATATAAGTACCTATTTTATGTTATTGTACTGATGAAGGCATTAGCCGAAACGTCGATTGTCGTTTTAGTTTAAAATAAAGCTCAAATTTATTGTTTTAATTACACAATTTGTTTGTGTATTTTGTATTTTATCACATCAAATATATTATGTTTGTTTTAAAGTTTCATTAGATTGAAAATATATAGTTTTAATCAATTTTTAAATTAGTTCTCACAAAAGTCATCACCAGCTGTGTTTATTACCCAGATGTTTCTTAGAAAGCAAAGAAGCTGATGACATGCTGGGCTAACTTTTAGACATAAATGCTTTAAATAAAATATCCAGATAGACATGGGGATAAAAACACTTTTCTTATTCTACATGCAAGAACAAAAACATAGCGATTCTCATTTTTCCTGTCTGGAATTCCAACATGGAATGGGTTTTCTGATCAAACCAGGAAAACCAACACTGTCATCATTTAAAACTCTAATAAAAATGCAATACTAGACTTAAAACCATGGATAAGTGTAGGATGCAATAATCTTCTGTAAAGAAGGAGCGTCTGAAACAGATGAGATAAGATAAAATTACATCACTGACTGTCTGTTAGTATCAAGATTGTAAAATTCTTTGTATGAATCAACACGATATGTTAATCTCACACCCAGCAATGTCATTGAGTTTGTTAGGATGCCTGGATAAAGCAGCTGAAAATTCAGATAGTCTGTAAAAGTTATAGATCATTAGAGATTATAGATCACTTAAGGCTGTTGGTAATTAGAAATTGTAGATCATTTCAGATGATTAGTCATTAGAAGTGATAGATTGTTAGATCCTCTATTTATCCAAACAAGCCATGGTTTTAACCACCAGTTAGCAAACGCTAATGCCTAATGGCAACTTGATCCAAATGATGGTAATGATCCATTCCTGTAAAATAATTGTGGTTTCGCAAAGGAAACATATTTTTACCAAGTAAACATAGTAAACTGTTGTGATTTAATTTAACCTCATCCTGTTTCTACCAGCATTCGAACTAGTAGCAACAGTCAGGTGGGAAAACTGACCATGTCGGAGAAAACAATTCTTCAAACTGATACCGGTAAGCTTTTTTAAAATTTTGTGTGTTAAATTTGAACTTTTAAGTTTGGTTTCTTTCAATATTTAAAAATTTTTTGTGTGTGTTTTTTTTAAATTTTTTTTTACTAGTAAGAATTCCCCCTCCCCACACATCCATCCCTGTTACACACCAGCTGTTTTTAAATTATACCTGGAGCACAAGGGGCTGAAAATTACTAAATTGTTCATGTGATTGTTCTTGAGTGATTACAGATCATCCATCTTTCAATTGCTTTTTGGGGCCTTCAAAACATTTAAAACTGTTATGCTGCCTCTCAATTTCAAATTTTGTTTATCGTTCAGCTTTATTATTTCTAAAATATAATTTCATCATCTTTTTACAATAAACTCTTTATTTTTTTATTTATATTTAGTTACAGTACATTAAAAAATTTGTTTCTTCCCCTATATTTGTTTTCCTCCTCCTTTCATTAAATAAATATAGAAAATTTCAATTTTGTTTAAAATCTCATTTATAAAGGAAGCACACAAAGTGAGTCTTTATCATAATTTATATCTTCTTTTTTTTGTTTATAAATCTATACGTAACACTTGAAATTATATTACACTGATCCGATGTAACAATCCATTGTTACATTTAATTATTGTATGGGGCAGATCCAAGTTTTTAAAAAGGTAACCAGGGAATATTGTTTATTTCCTATTCTAAAAGCATGTTCACCAAGTGAGTTAACTTTTTGGTTTACTGGTTCTTAATACATTTGATCTGGCATTGTCAGAGTTTTTTTTTATCAGTAGTGTCAAAAAAAGGAACTTTAAAGTTATGAAATAATTTTCGTCAAAGATTCCCAATAGGTTGTGTCTAATTAAAGGTTGCCAACAGAGCTTATTAAAGAAATGTAATATTTAGCATTGCCAAAGATTCACTTGGGAGTGATTCTTATTTAATTATTGCCATTGCAATTGACTTTTTATTAGATAAAAGCTTGCGATCTTGACAAAAATGATATATACCTTAACGCATGTTGTAACTTAATCAGGTCATGGTAAAAAAATAAATAATTTATGGGATATTTTATGATTCTACTTTTTTTTACCCTCATATTTGCACCGAAAAAATTTCAGGTTTTGGTCTCATAAAGAAGATTAACTTATTTGTATTTCATTGTCAGTAGAGAAGAATAACATATTTATTGTTTACTGGATAGTTTACAACCTGATTTACAAACAAAACTAATGATATATCATTTATTGGTGGTGGTTACTGTATAGCCAAAGTGCAACAAATTTGTTAAAAAAAATTATTTGCAATAATTATTTTGCTGATAAGAAAATGAAGAAAAAAAACAACCCATCCAGGTTTGGTTTCTCAGTTTCACATCCCATGCTTTTCATTAGACTTTTAACAAACAACCTTTTTTTGCTTACCAGCAGTCATTTTCTCATTTTTATGTTCTAAATTTTAGCATTTGTAGTTCTGTCTAAAGTACTAATTATTTAATGTGCTTTGTATAAGTATACAACAAAAGGACCATCATTTAAAGAATTTTAATTTAAATTTATTTTTTTTAAATTTGTAGTAATTTTTTGGGTAAATGTAAATTTTTGGGTTTTATTTTAAATTTTGGTAACATGCTTAAGTGAAATTTCTAAAAAAAAGTTTCTTAAATTTATTCAATTATTTCATCAGTGACAACTCAATACCATTAAAGAATATAATATAAGTTATTGAAATAAAATATCTGCAGTTTCCAACTAGGCAAACACAACCAAATAAATGAACTGCCTATCAAAGTTTTTTATCTTGACTTTATTTTTGGTCTATTGTTTTAAGTTTTTTTTTGGTTGATTTTTAAATTTTTTTTTGTATGGGGTGGGCACAAATTTCCTATGTTCAGTTTCGATACTCATCATGTTCTCATCTCTTCATATGTTTACAGTTTGACTTGTTCATTTCAATTTTTTTAATGATGCAACTAAAACTGATATTGTCTTACCTAATCTATATAAAAAAAACCCCAAAACACTTGAATTTTATGATTTCAATCTATCTAGTCAAATAAGTTAAACATAACATTCTGAACATTTTAATTTATTACAAGTTGCATATGATTTTCAGTATTACATTAGTCAGATATTGCTATCTTCAATTTAAAAAAAAATGGTTGGACATACTTTATCTTAAATCATTTGTTCAAAATCACACTCTGTCTCCTCTCTGTCTTCACAGCTTTGAAATGTGGGCTGTATTTCTGCATACATTTTAAAATGTTAAAATAATTTTCCTTTTCCTTTCAATGATAAAAATGGCTTTGCAATAAACACACAGGCAAACGTAAGCATGACAGCGATGAGAATTTGATCGGTGAGTAGAACTTTGTAGGCAGAACTCACTGTTAATGGATGTTTTTTTTCCTTTTCGTCTAGTTTATCAATTAAAAACATATCTTTTCTTTGGTTAGCATATATTAAATTTCAACAATGTGAAATCTTAATCAACCTTGCCTGTATCTAGAATTTACGTTTTATTTATTCAAGAAAGATGTAATCCTATTTATATAATTTTCTGTTTACAAAATCTAGCTTGATTCTTGTCCTGCGTCAAAAATATGTATAAAAAAATTAATATAAAAAATATACGTTAAGAAAAAGAAAGGCTTTCAACCAGGAACATGCTGAAAAGGTAGAAAATAAAATTTATTTTAAGTCATTACGCAATAAAGTTAATAAATTGAAAAGGTGTTTAAATGAATCATCAAAATAAAGTAAGAAAAATAATTTTAACTTAAGCACACATTCAATTCAAATCCTTTGATTACACTTGGTGCTCATCGCCACCCTAAGAAGGTTTTTCTTCTCATAATGCATTTAAAGAAATTGTAATTTATTTTAAACCATTTTTTTTAGTAAATTCCTGATGACAAGCTTTTTAAAAAAAATTGTTTTGTTGTATTTTTATAACAAACTTTTAACATATCTGAAGCCCATTGTAATTGAAAGAGGCAATACTAATATACTAATATACTAATATACTAATATACTAATATACTAATATACTAATATACTAATTTTTTTAAAATCTTTGAATTATGGGGAGAAGCTTGGTAACCAAAAAATCAACATGCTTTCACGGTTATTTCTTCAAGGATAAATTAAACAGTGAAATGAAGACGCTAGACTTGAAATCTTTAGGGGACCTGTAAACAATAAATATACACCCGGGAAATCTCCGTGACACCTTCAAAAATAAGAAAGTTGAGTTTTTGAAATTAAAGCTCGGGTTTATTTGACGTTGTTGATAGCTAGAATGGACCCGATATTGAATAAGTCAGATAGCTCATTATGCTTTGGCCACTGGATCTTACAACTCCTGGCAGATGTTATTCAGATTATACTTTGATGCTTTTCATAGACTTGAGAGTTCAGGCCTTAATTGTGTCTATTAGTATTAGAGACCGTTGCTAATGATGCACATTTGTGAATACTTTCAACTGTGTCACTCACAACAATTTTTGCAATAAGAGACTTAACTAGTTCTCTCCATGCAGAGGATTTATGATCAGTGTCGGATTTAGACTTGATAAGGCCCTAAGCTATTTGAAATATGGGGCCTTTTATAAGTCCAGGTATTGTAAGTCAGTGACGAATATGACATTTGCTCATTTTTTAGGGGGCCCCCAAGAAAGTGGGGACCCTAAGTCATAGGGCCTATACGTAAATCCAGCCCTGGCTATGATCAGCTTTGTTTTCTTATGCACAAAGCATTTAGCAATATCCAATTCTTTTGAAAGTGTGATCACAGAAAACTCTCCTGGTGTCCAAACACCATCTGATCTGTAGACACTTGGGTGGATATTATGGTTGAAGATGTCATAATTTGCATAAAATAACAAAGTATTATATCATAAGTCATATCCAGATAAGAATATAAATTAAAGAAAAGTGAAGACAGAAAAATGCGTTCTGCTCCTTTTATTGTTTCAAAATAAAATTGAAATCCTTTGTGGTCTACACTATTTATGAAATTTAAAGTGATAGATTTTAAAGTGTAAATTTTTATTTATCCAAACTTATAATTTAAATTTGTTTAGGAAGATCAAGATATCAAACAGTTTTTATTAAATTTTGAATGCAGTTATTTGTACCACAATGTCGTCAACTCACACATTTGGAGCACAGATTAATTTTAAAAAAAAATGAACTTCCCTAACAGTGCAGAGTTGTATTATTGAAGCAAAAAGTTATTTTATATTTTTTAGTGTTTTCAATAACTTCCCTCTAAGCTTAGCTAATATGCCATTGCTACCCTTGAGATGTTTTAACACTTAACACATAGCCAAATATGCTTTACTTTTGAGCTGCATGCCGCTGTGACATCCATTGTAGAAATTATAGAAGATTTTGTTATGAATATGTGTTAATATCGAGGGTTTGAACAAAAGTACACAGAAAATATACACTGTCTTTGATTTAAGTCTGTGATGCAAAGAATCCTTTTTAACTTCCCATGAGTGCAGCTTGCCAGGTGATTAATATGTAAATGATTATATAATCAATTATAAAGACTAAATGTTTTAATTTTTAATTCATGTTTTTTATTTTGATTACCTGAAAATAATTTAATAGGCTGCCTCTAATTTTACTTTGCATTAATGCTGGCTACTTTAAAAAAAAACGCAACTCATCTTGAGTGCGTTAAGTTTCATTATTATATACAAAATGGCTTAAATTTCCAGTTGAATTGGAGGAGTGGTTTGCTGTGGTTCATTTATTAGTGCTGACAACCCACCCCACCATACCAAAGAGCATCCTTTAAAACCATTATTATTGCTACAAATGAAATTCAAATTATAATGGCTTTTTCTTAAAGGACCTTTCTTGTGAAACTGCTGCCAAACTAGAAATTATGCAATGACATTCATCTATCATTGCATTTTTATAAATTATATATTAATTAATTTCAGCTGGTGCTCAGTGCAATCTTTAATGTTGTTACTGTTTTATTTACAGCAGCAATTTCTTATTTTCTTATATACTTAATAATACTAAATTTAAAAAAAATGTGAATGACAGCTTTTTAATAGAATATTACATTTTCATTTTTTTTCTTTATTGTAAGTTAAAAAACAACAACATGGACTTAGTATTTTTTTAAAGATTAATAACCTTGCAAGTCACGGGGGGTCACAATTTAAGATTGAGGTACTATTCCATGTCATAAATTAATGATGGGGGACAACAAGACCATTCTTTAAAGGGATATAATTCTGTCCTCCTTTATTTTCAATGTAAAAGATTTTGTTTGTTACTTCACTTGAAACATTAATATTCCATTTTGTAAAATTTTTAAAGATGATCTCTTAAAATGTATCCCTTCTGTGCAGGGCTGTTTTCGTCATTCTCATCAAAAGATTTAATCCATTTGAAAGAATTCATATGTTTTTTTTCCCCCCGGTTTTCTCTATTATATTTTATGCTGTCAAAATCAATAGCCATGAGTGGTTAATAAAACTAGGAATGTATAAATATGTCGTAGTGTCAAGCATAAATCCCGTTTTTGACTTGTTCGACTCTGTGTCTTGCAGGGAGCTCAGACAGTGATGCTGATTCTGAGCGGGGACAGAAGGTCTGGGACAATGAAGAGGACGGAGTGGCCTACTCCTACAGCTTCTACCACTTCATGCTGCTACTGGCCTCCCTTTACATCATGATGACACTGACCAACTGGTTCAGGTAAAAGAGTGTGTGTGGGGGGGGGTGTCTGAGAGATGCAAAATAGTTTTGATTCGAACCCCTATCAAGTGGATGAGTCTGAAAGGGGCAAATGCTCTTTAAATACTAAATTGATGGCATTTATTATGTGGATCACCATGTCTATGGGCGATAGATTCTTTAAATGTTAAAGAGATCAGTAGCTGTCATGCAAATAACACTGCAAGTTTTCATAGCCCCATCAATCATTAAAGATAGAGAGCAGCTGTCCTGTGGATTAATATTGCTAGTGGGCATAGAACAAATAATACACTTTCTTAGAATCCCAACCAGAAAGACACCACATATTCTTTTTGCTACCCTTAACTGTATTAATTATTTAATGTCCCGTCCCTTTCACATCGCAAATTATGAAATCAACATTTAAATTTTCTTCAAGCTAAAAAAAATAAAAAAACAAGGTAAACAATAATTGGGTATTATTGAAAATCTCATTTAATTCAGATATTTATATAGGTATTTAATGGTATTGTTTTTTCAATTTACTTATTACAGTCAAACCTACAAAAAAACGAGTGTTTCGCTTAACGAGTAAGACTCTGGAATGAATTAAACTTGTTATGAGTGGTTCCACTGTACTTAGATATTTATGTATTTTCACAATCATTGCGGCTTGCGTACAATTTATTAAAGATATGTTACAAGGATTACTGGAAGATTTCCAATCCAGGTTTAATGACCAATAGTGCTTCAATGCGGCTCTCAACAATCTTTTTATATTTTAAAATGGCTCTCAGTTACTACTGGTCTCTCTACCCCAGCTCTCCATCATCTGGCTTTAAAGTTAATACCATTTATTTTTTTCTGTCCACCCCTCAGTCCCACATCTGATGTGAAGCACCTAAACTCCAACATGGCCTCTGTGTGGGTCAAGATATCGTCCAGTTGGCTCTGCATCATCCTCTACGTCTGGACTCTGATCGCCCCGGCAGTTTTAAGCGGTAGGGACTTTGGCTAAGCCAGAAATCACGTGAGGGGATATTACGACCTGCTTTAACGGTAATGAGGAACGTCCACAGGTTGATGCAGAGAAAACAATTTTACCTGTGAGGAATGATTTTTTGTGTGTCTCTTAACCTAGTGAGAAATGTAAAATTTACCGATCATTGATATTCTTAAAAACACATAAGAAAGAGAAACATTTAGAAGCATCAAATAATATCTATATTTATTTGTTATTACAGTCTCTTCTAATTACCTTTTAGGACCTCTTAAAGTTAACAATTACAAAAAAATGTTTTCAAATGCCCAACAACTAATTTGTGACTTCTCTTGATATTTTTCATCTGCAAATGTCTTAATAATGCAATATTTGGCCTTCATAACGATTAAAAAAAAATTGCAACAGACATATGCATAAAGGGAAGAGATAAATTAAAAAAAACAACTATCAGCATGATAAATTAAAAATTGTGGTCATGAGCAGATAACTTTATATCTTCAAACATCACTTGTTTCCCTTGATATACTTAATATTATCTTTATTTTTAAGACCTGTAAATGTCTCACTGAGACCTGTAATTTTTTGCTCTCAGCTGTCTGAGCCCACTTCTGTTATTTGTGCACTAAATATTCAGTACAGCTTTATCATAATTTGTGTACTACCACGTCGAATGTAGACAGTGCAGAGATGTCAGGCGCGTAGCCGCACATACAAATTTGAAATAAAATTCATCATGTTTGCACATATATAGTTTTTTTGTGTGTGTGTTTCCATTGAGGTTTGATGACATCTTATCTTTCAGATTATGATAAGAGAAACTTCATTTTTATTTTTAAAATTTCTTTTCCTTTGCTAAAATGAGTCATAAAGAAATATCAAAAGTATAAAATTGTGTAAATTTCAGGTAATTGAACGTAACAAGCTGTCGTCACTTTATGTAATTAAGGCATTTTTTATTATTGCCGTTTAATCTTCAAAATATTTAAGATATACTTTTTTAGTTTTTGTTTTGTTTGTAAATTTGAGTTTATTTTGTAAATTATTTTATTCATTTGTTCTTTTTTGTAAAATGTAATGCTTTTTACTTGAATTTTTTTTATTGCCGATAAACTTAAATGTCTAGAAAAAATCTCTTAACTGAGTACCGCCTCACCACCCTTTACCCCAACAAGTAAAAGAAATTTTAAATGTCGTAACAGCTAAAAGAACAATATAACTTTTTTTTTCTACATTCCTTCATGAAATACTTAAACTACTAACTACTTGTCTTAGTAATATTCATTCATTCAGCCCTTCATAAAAATAAATATCTTACATGTTATCATATAAGTGTTAGCATTATATTGTGAATCCTTTATTTTTTGTTTTGGATATCGTTATTGATTTTTGATGGTATAACACTTGTTCTTTACAAAAAAATTTTGTGAGCAAAAGATACGCAAATGCCAATCAAAGTAAATTAGCCATATGAGCCTGCATCTGAAACCTTCAGAACTCAGTCTTGCTCAAAATCATTTTCAATACACTGTTTGATAACACCTATTTAAGATGACTGTGAAGTCTATCTTTGCTAGCTTGCTTAGTCAATTTCTATTTTTTCTCGGATGCTGCCAAAAAAAACAGAAAAAAAGAACGAGTTGCCATTAATTTTTTTTTCCAGAATTGTAAAATGATTAATAAAAAAAAGAGGTAGTTCTGTTAATAAAGAGCAATTTTCAATGTCGCTGGTGTTAGGAATCGCTTCTTGTATTCAACAGTTTCCCCCACAACTGTGGATCCAAAGGGTAACAAACATAAATTTGGATTAGAAAATCACATTAAAATAAATGAAGGCCAGAAACCCCCAAAAAATCAATTTGGAATCAACTGCAGTTAAGATTAAAATAAAAAGGCAGCATCTACTGCCAGCCATGTAACGAAACCGTACTGTTTTATTATTTTGCTATTGATCTACCTGATGGTTAACCATTATTTAGTCTTTATGCTCTGAGTGCTTGTAAATACTCTGTAGTTATACTTGATCTTGATTCCACAATTGAAGAAGGGAAAAAAAAATCTCTACATATAATGTACTTATAAGGCGGCCTTAAATTTAAAACAAAAAAAAGTATACCGTTATCTTTAAAAATTTCTTTAGCAATAACTAATTGTTATCAAATTCAATTTTACACATGAAAATTTGTCAATCTTTTAAGAGTATTTCATTTAGTTTCCGGAATAACTTAGAGATTTCTGAGGAAAGCTCTTGTCTTGAGCCATCTATTATTATATTGTTTCAGTTTTTGAAATCAGACTTTTTACTGTCCAATGTTTTCCTCATTTGTTGAATCAAGGACAAGTTATCTTTCATGCTGTAAATATTCTGATTGTTGTCTACTCTGTTTTGTGGTTTCACTGCGCATGTTGTGAGGCGTGCTGATTCAAATACATAGCAAAAAAAACAACAAACTGTCAAACGCTTTGAGGCAGTGCAGCACATGATCTTTACACAACATGTCAACAGTGTGTCTCCTCCATGATCTTTACACAACATGTCAACACTGTGTAGCCTTCATGATCTTTATACAAAATATCAACAGTGTTTATCCTTCATGATCTTGTGTTGGAATATTTCAAGTTATTGACTCCACGTATGATATCTCTTAGGCCAAGAAAGTTAAAATAATAAAAAAGATATTCAAATGTCGAGTGTTCGTGTTTTTATATTAAAAAAAACAACACTAAAAGCATGTCACTGTATACAGTCTTTAGTTAGTACAAAAATAGCTGAAGTTTTAATTTATCTCAACCTTTCTTAATGATATTAAGTTTGTATCTGTGATATCAAGTGTATGCAACTCTTCCTTTCCTTAGAAAGTCATTACAAGCTTTATGCAAATTTGTTTTAATTATAATTGCAAAATCTTTACTGCTAAGTAGTTAAGTTAATGATAGTAAAATATCTCTACCTCTAATTAATATAGTGGTAAAAGATCGCACAGCTATTACAGTATGTTAGTGGAAAATTTCTTACAGCTCAATGATATAGAAGTCAAATGTCTTTTAGCCAAACAATAGTGAGGAATGCTCAGTGGGTATAGATTTAGAAGCACTAATTTTCTGTATTGAAGGAGCGTCTGTAACAGATAAGATAATATAGAAGTCAAATGTCTTATAACTAAATAGTGTAGCAGTAAAATATTAAGCTTCATGTGAGTAAAACGCTTTTATGACTTTTTTCCCTTGCTCTAATTACTAACTTGAGAGGTATAGTGTTAAACAAAATTTCTTCAAAATGTATTACACAAAAATACTTTGATACGTCAGTTGATTCTACACAGAAACTCTCTACCTAAACCCGAGAATTAACTCTCTTCTGTGTGGCCGACTGATTGCAACGACACTGTAGCAGCTCCAGTGTGGTCTTTCTGAAGGCGGTGCTCATCGAGAAAAATATGAAGAGATTTATCGAACCGTTGATGAAGTCAAAGACGAACACGACGTAGGCCACTATGGAGAACAGGTTATGATACTTCCGAAGGTAGTAGTAATCGAAGACCAGGTACTTGGCCAGGTAGTTGGCCACGCGCGGAGCCAGGTGTACAATGTACACGCCTATGATGACCAGCAGCATTTTGACGACCTGTTGGTCCCTCCTGGAAATGACCGTTGTTTTACCTTTGTCCTTGTCACTTTTCTTTGTGGATCGCTGGGGCCGAAGTCGTTCCCCGGACCCTGAGATTGGCGTGCCGGACGCCGATTTGGTCCGATTGCGAAACTCGGCCGATTTCCTTAGCTTGTAGCTGATGATCACCGTGGAGACGACAATAACAACCAGACTGACCAGCGGCCACATGGTCCCGGACATGTTGTAGTAGCCGAACAAGCCGGTGTTGTTGACCGAGAAGGAGTTGTACTCGAAGACGGCCACCGTCTGGTTGAAGGTCGGGTCGAACACCCAGAACACGTCGTAGATGAAGAAGATGACGAAGAAGCTGCCGAAGACGACGGCGGATATCGCGACGCAGACGACCAGCGCGGTCTTGGGCGTGAGCAGCCACTTGACCTTCAGGGGGACCGTGACGCACAGGCACCGCTCCACGGCGACGTACGCGGCCAGCACGCTCGTGACGTAGCACGTGACGGAGACGAGGTAGTTGAAGACCATCACCGAGAGGTTGGCCCAGCTCTTGGCCGCGGCCGGGGAGAACAGGACCATAGGCCCGGCCAGCCGCTGCATGAACCCACCCAGGCTCTTGACCAGATCCCAGAGGGCCACGGTTGTCATGGAGATGCTCATGCTGTCCTTGAAGCCCTGCCTGGCGAAGACGACGACGATGATGATGTTAGTGAAGATCCCGAGGAGGGAGATGGTGAAGTCGATGGTGAGCTCGAGGACGATTTCGGCGATTCGGCGCTGTTCGCTCGTCGCCATGATATCCTCGGCGAAGAATTGGTGGGGGGCGTAGACGGCGGGTCTGTGAGTTGTGGTTTTGGCGGCATGGTAAACGTCTGTTGACTCCATTGGTTAAATAGAACCACCAAAGTCAGTCTATGATTGCGGTTATCTCGAGCTGCGAGTATAAACGTACCTAGTTTCTTTTACGTTCAACAAATAAAATGTGATGATGTTCGTTGCAAAGTCTCATCATTGCCATTTCAAAACTAAAGGAAATTAAAATGTTACCGTGAATGTTAAGAAAACGGAACAAGTTGGCACTTTTTCGGGCCCAAAAATAAGTTTGTGGGGATAAATTAAGAAACAAACGCTGAAAATGCCTCTGGAGCAAACGAAACGTGCCCTCTAGATTTGGTAATAACCCTAAAACAATGTTCATTGAAGCGCAATTTATTTTCCTGTGTATCGTGGGGTTATTTGTACCTGATAATTTAAAAACGGACTTTAAAAAATGATTGCTTTATAAAGTGTATAACATTTCAAAATCTATGCTAACAAATAAGTATCGTAAATATTTCACAAAATTTGGGTGAGACTGCAATCAGGCTTATAGATAAGTAGATAGATAACTTGCAAACAAGGTATGTATGAGCCTGACAAGACGTCACGTTCGTTGTTTTGTGACGCCTTGTCCGGCTCATACATACCCTAAATATTTCACAGGCGTTAATGAGGATTCAACTCAGATAGCAGCTTGAAGCAACTATCCTCTATTTAACCACATGATGTGTCTAAGATTGAATTCAATAACCAGATTTTTAAAAAAAACCACTTGTAGTAAGTACCTCTATTAACTCATGCCAACACGATGATTTTACCACTTTATCTCCTCATCATCTGACAGTTGATGGCTGCGTCTCAATTTTACATGGGTAGTATCGACGGCGTAGATTAGCTGTGGCACGATCTTACGAAGGTGATGATTGGTTAATTGTCTTGTAACTGTCTCAGCCGAGCCGTCTATATTTATTTTCTTAAAATCTTTCCCATATTTGATAATATACCACATATTAAAACAAATATTCTTAAATTTATTTAAAAGTGATATGAATACCTTAGATGTGTTATTGAACGATTGATAAAAAATAAAAACAACCCGTAAAAAACCAAGTTTTTGACTATAAATCCTTTATGTACGAGAAGTAATTAAAAGAATGTTCATTATAATACGCAGCGCCAGACCATCCAGAAATACAAAATTGCAGTTGTGTCGTAAAACGTGTTTAATATAATGCGCACCGATCAGGAATATGTTTATAAAAAGAGCTGTCAATAAAATACGCACCTTATTGCGCGACAGAAAGGTTGTTCAATATAATACGCACCGCGACGCTCTATCTCAAAAAATAGCATGATACATAGGAATAAATAAAATAATCTAAAAAATCAATAATTTAATTACGGTACATGCGATCGATCTGAAATTTTGATACATTGTTTTTATCATCGGTACGAAACTGCCTGCAAAATTTCAGCTCGCTATCTTGCGAGCAAGTGGGTTAAAAATCGATCAAAAGTTTTGGCGACAAGCAAGCAAGCAAGCAAGGTCCGCCGCAGACACCACGAGTTAATATAAAGGATTTAAAAAAAGAAGTAAATAATAAGAAAAACCCGTAAAAAACCAAGTTTTTGACTATAAATCCTTTATGTACGAGAAGTAACTAAAAGAATGTTCATTATAATACGCAGCGCCAGACCATCCAGAAATACAAAATTGAAGTTGTGTCGTAAAACATGTTTAATATAATACGCACCGATCAGGAATATGTTTATAAAAAGAGCTGTCAATAAAATACGCACCTTATTGCGCGACAGAAAGGTTGTTCAATATAATACGCACCGCGACGCTCTATCTCAAAAAATAGCATGATACATAGGATTAAAAAAAATAATCTAAAAAATCAATAATTTAATTACGGTACATGCGATCGATCTGAAATTTTGATACATTGTTTTTATTATCGGTACGAAACTGCCTGCAAAATTTCAGCTCGCTATCTTGCGAGCAAGTGGGTTAAAAATCGATCAAAAGTTTTGGCGACAAGCAAGCAAGCAAGCAAGCAAGCAAGGTCGGTCGGTCGGCCGCAGACACCACGAGTTAATATAAAGGATTTAAAAAAAGAAGGAAAGGTATACATTCTAAGGAAAGGTATACATTCTGAATCACGCTGATCTGCCGGGTCCTTAAACGGCCTCTCGGTCTCTAGTGTTTATACATAACTCTGTGATTCTCTCCCCCTTCTCGCTGTTTTTCTCTCCTCGCCCTTCACGACTAAGTAGCAGCTATAACTGCAATGGTTTATGACGCCCGAGGAAATATTATGACGTTATCAGTCTTAACTCACAAAAACTATTTATATATATTTTTAAAAACCCGTTAAAAAAACCAAGTTTTTGACTATAAATCCTTTATGTACGAGGCGTAACTAAAGAAATGTTCATTATAATACGCAGCGCAAGACCATCCAAAAATACAAAATTGTAGTTATGTGTCGTAAAACATGTTTAATATAATGCGCACCGATAAGTAATATGTTTATAAAAAGTGTTGTCAATAAAATACGCACCTTATTGCGCGACAGGAAAGGTTGTTCAATATAATACGCACCACGACACTATAGCAAAAAGATTTAACATGTTACATAGAGATAAATAAAGATTATCTAAAAATTCATAGATTTAATTAAGGTACATTCGATTTATCTGAAATTTTGAGCCTAAGCTTAATTACACTTTGCTCTCTTCTTTTCCTTGACATCGGTGGCGTAGCGGAATGGATGCAAAGGTTGCTTCTGGTCCGGGCAGGACTTTGATAGAAGTGTAGATTTTTCACACCTCATTTTTAATTCACTCCTAAAGTGACAAGGATTGTGGAAATGTATGCTTTATATCGAAATAAAGGCTAAGCCAATCAAGAAATTAATCAAAGAATTGAAGGCGTTGTCCTAAACTATCAGATAGTTCCCACTGCTTAAACGCTAACTCAATATCACATTAAATTCCTCAAATACTATGACTATTGAACTGAAGAACCAAAAAAGGCTGCAGTATTAAAAGAACTGACGTACCGATACCCTGTAATCGATTCTTCAAGCTATCCGCTCTCCTGCTGTGGAAGCAAACTCAATGGTTCCCGTTCTAAGTCCAACATCCAATCAAAATTTCAACAACGTGTAGGAACTTAAACGATATAGCTGCCATAAATAGCCCGTACGTATAAAAGACAATTTTTGGTTACAATCAGTCTAGTGCAGCGAGATGGAAAAATTTCCGAAACATGAACATCAACCTCACCAAATCAAACACGGGCCTTACAATACAAAAGGAGAGATGTGGTGGTTACGCTTAAAATGTTTCAATAGTGCGTAGCTAATGGAGAACAAATGCTACATTCTTGTATTGCTTATTCTACATCTAAAGCTTCATTATTTTAGCTTTTGCTTTCGTTTCTATTGTAACATAGTTTTGACGAATAAACCAAACCGTCGCTCATCAGATGGATTTAAATAACCAACAGAGATTCAGAGAGTACATTTCACATCAGCCAATCATATATCAAGTGCTCAAAATAACATTTTAAATATTTTTTTGGGGACAGATTTGATCAATTATTACTACGACAAGGTCAAAGAAAATCTTTACGTTGTGGAAAAAAGAAGTTTTAAAAAAGGTGTCAAGAAGTTCTTGTTAAAATGTTTGATATTATTACTTTCCTGCCAAAGCAGAATTTAAAAAAAATAAAAATAAATCAAAGGATAAAAACACCTTTCTTATTCCGTATGCAAGAACAAACACATACAAGTTTTCCTTCTTCCCGTCCGGAATTCGGGCGTGGAATGGGTTGCCTGAAGAATCCAGGAAAACCAACACTTTATCAACATTTAAATCTCTAATAAAAATGCAGGACTAAACACAAACCTTAGATAAGCGTAGGACGCAATAATCTTCTGTATAGAAGGAGCGTCTGTAAACAGATAAGATAAGATAAGATAAGATAATTTAGATATTTGTGACCACACAAAAGAAAATACTAGTGAAAACAGGCACTTATTTAGAACAGTTGCATCTACACGCAAAGTATGTTCTAGTATACTTTGAAACTAAAAAAAAAGTAAAAATGGTTTTAAAAAATGGCGAGCGAGGATAAGTGAACCTTAAATTTAAAATAGATTAAATTTCAGTTTTAGGGAATAATATTTGCCAGCATATCATTCTGGTGTTACTAAATCTAAATAGCAATAAACACTCGAAATGTTCCACATACTCATCAAAGGAGTCTAGATGAGCCACACGTAAAGATGAAAAATAATAACACTTATTTGAACAGGAAAGAAATTATCGGCTTAGGGGCCGTCCATAAGGTAGGTCTCGCTATTTTTTACATTTTTAACTCCCCCCCCCTCCCCATGTCACACACTGTCACAAATTTTGGACCTAAAGTACGTCACACTTTCAAACAAAAATATTTTTTTAATTAACAAAATCATTAAAATTTAATATAAAACACCGTGACGTCACACATAGCCGGACCCCCTCCCCCTGTCACAAACTGTCACACTTTCTTACACCCACCCCCCTCTGGAGCGTGACGTACTTTATGGACGGCCCCTTACTTAGATTTCATTTTAAAAAATGTAGACTACTTAAGATATTTTGAAATTATTGTACGAAATCTCAAAGCTGAAGGTCTTAATATAATGGACCGAAGAAGTCAAGCGTAATAAAATGCTGCTGGCATAGCTGGTAAGCATAACAATAATACAAAGGGTGTTCAACAAAGACTCGAAGACATAAATCTTAATGTCGATTGTGTACCCTTCTCATACAATGCAATAAACTTTGTTTACATGCTGCTTTAACTGAAGCGATCTGACCAACTTTTTATGGTACATGAGAACTTTTTAATGCATTCCTTTTCCATGTCCACACAGCTATACGTGTTTCCCATTGGGTCTCCCGCCACGTGACATCCCCGGTCAAAACGGCCCCAGACAAATTGTTAACATTTTTAAACAAAATCTTTAACTTTTTTTTTCGTTTTAAGCTTTGTCAACTTTTTCATCCTTATAAAAAGTGGTAAAATTTTAAAATTATTTTTTTCTTATGTTATTATATTGTTTCTTGTCAACAACGAACCGTGATTGGTACCATTTGGCGTAGAGGCTAATACATTCACTCTTGTGATGTCATTATTAATGTTTATTGTAGCTAAACTTGAAACCTAATAAGTGAGTAAAAATACGAATATAATAATTGATTGTACATTTTACCATTAGTGCATCTATTAGTCCAGGGCCGTTTTCTCGGGGTCGTTATGTCGGAGCCCAATTGTCGGGGCCGTTTTGTCGGTGAACCGTGACATGTGCAAAGGGCTAATCAAGTAAAAATGAGGTAAAACAATAAATATTACTATTATTTAATGGTTACAGAAAAACTGACAGAGGAAAATTTCAACGCACGAACAGACGATGGAACTTTGCAACCCCCAATGGAAAGTTTTCTTTTTATGGTTAATAATGTGTGTATCAGTTGGCCTCTGAAAACCTTACTTCATGAGGTAAATAGTGCTCAAAAACTGTTTACAAATAGTTAGAAGTATGTTACTTTACTGTGCTCCACTTCACTCCCACCGCCCCCCCAAAGTACGTCACACTTTCGAACAAAAAAAATGTGTTTTATTAACAACATAATTAAAATTTAACATAAAACACCGTGACGTCACGCATAGCCGGACCCCCCCCTCCCCCCTGTCACAAACTGTCACACTTTCTTACACCCCTCCCCCCCCCCTCTGGAGCGTGACCTACTTTATGGACGGCCCCTTACTCACAGAGAATGATTGGACTACCGTATGTGAAGAAATTGTTGTTTTAATGGCACCTTACAGACAAAGAACGAGGTATAGAATCTTTGGCTATGAAAGTTGAGATGCAGCTTTGGCCTATAAAAAACGAGTTGAGAAGAAATTGTTATTTTAATGGCACCTTACAGACAAAGAACGAGGTATAGAATCTTTGGCTATGAAAGTTGAGATGCAGCTTTGGCCTATAAAAAACGAGTTGAGAAGAAATTGTTATTTTAATGGCACCTTACAGACAAAGAACGAGGTATAGAATCTTTGGCTATGAAAGTTGAGATGCAGCTTTGGCCTATAAAAAACGAGTTGAGAAGAAATTGGTTTATTTATTAAATAAGGTCACTGTTGAAATCCATGATGACAAGTTGCTGCTGCCACCGAATCTTCCAAACAGATTTGCTTTTTTATTGCAACAGCACAAACTCTGGACGTTGGTGGCCATGACTTCAATTACCTCCCTGTATCTCGTGAGAATGACGAACAGAAGTGTAAGCCTGAACATGAACAGATAAAGAATTTTGTTACAGTATTAAGGGAACAAATTAATGAATTCAAGCCAACTTGATCCATTTAAGTATTTAAATCAATTTGAGCCTGGATATCACCATGCTTAATATGATAATATTAATTTCGAAATTTCCTACCAAAAATTGCCATAAGTAGCGCCGGCTCTGAGAACAGCTTCTCGAAACACGTTTTAAAAAAAAGGTTGTATCACGAAAAGTGAGTAAAGTGAGATTATCTGTCTAATTCGGCTACTGAGTACGTAGTGGCTAATACCATTGATATTGACAGTACTATCATAGAGCTACTGAGTACGTAGTGGCTAATACCATTGATATTGACAGTACTATCATAGAGCTACTGAGTACGTGGTGGCTAATACCATTGATATTGACAGTACTATCATAGAGCTACTGAGTACGTGGTGGCTAATACCATTGATATTGACAGTACTATCATAGAGCTACTGAGTACGTAGTGGCTAATACCATTGATATTGACAGTACTATCATAGAGCTACTGAGTACGTAGTGGCTAATACCATTGATATTGGCTGTACTATCATAGAGCTACTGAGTACGTAGTGGCTAATACCATTGATATTGACAGTACTATCATAGAGCTACTGAGTACGTAGTGGCTAATACCATTGATATTGACAGTACTATCATAGAGCTACTGAGTACGTGGTGGCTAATACCATTGATATTGACAGTACTATCATAGAGCTACTGAGTACGTAGTGGCTAATACCATTGATATTGACAGTACTATCATAGAGCTACTGAGTACGTAGTGGCTAATACCATTGATATTGACAGTACTATCATAGAGCTACTGAGTAAATGTAGTGGCTAATACCATTGATATTGACAGTACTATCATAGAGCTACTGAGTACGTAGTGGCTAATACCATTGATATTGACAGTACTATCATAGAGCTACTGAGTACGTAGTGGCTAATACCATTGATATTGACAGTACTATCATAGAGCTACTGAGTACGTAGTGGCTAATACCATTGATATTGACAGTACTATCATAGAGCTACTGAGTACGTAGTGGCTAATACCATTGATATTGACAGTACTATCATAGAGCTACTGAGTACGTAGTGGCTAATACCATTGATATTGGCAGTACTATCATAGAGCTACTGAGTATGTAGTGGCTAATACCATTGATATTGACAGTACTATCATAGAGAGTGTTTCAATCTTCATGTTTACTTAACCATTTATAATTATTCTTAAAATTAATTTTCCTTAAAAATTAACTTTAAATTTTTAATAGCTTCATTATTTTTTTTTAAAAAGGGGAAGGGGAAAAAACGTGGCATTTCCTCCTGGCTGCAGACACCTAAGCTACGCGTATGTGACTTTCTCTTAATAATGATGACTTCAGATCGATATTTTTAAGTAGTTGAGAGTTATCCTCCAATACGTTACTTGTTCAAATTGCTCGATATTTAATGAAACTAACGAGGAACATGGCCCCGTAGGTGTTGGTGGCGAATCGATCGTCTGCCGAACAAGCTATGAAATTATTGAAGGAGAATGTGAAGAAATCAACGCACGGCGCGGATAAAGAATTCTCAGATCAAACCGGTAGACTGAATAAACATCGTGATTCTATTTAACGAGCCAATCATCGTCACTGTGTTTTTCCCCCTCCCTATTTAGTGATTCGTCTCATAGGGGTCGTTACCTCCCCTTTGGTTTGGGATTGCGACCCGTGATGACACGGATGCACTTTGTTTCTCTTTGTTGAGGCGAGCTGTTTTTGACAAATTCCTGCGTTGTTTCATCTTGTTTTTTTTTAACTTCATCTGGTCTTGGCTCTGGGATGAAAAAGACAACAACAAAAAAAAATGTCCACAAGATAACGGCACTAGTGGATTTTATTACTAAACTACCTTATGGAGACCAAGACTTTAAGCTCATTGGAAACATCAAAATAACTTTAACCGCAAGGCTTCGGCTGTCCCTACGTCATGTGATCCCGGAAAAGAAAACAAAAACATAGCTATAAGGAGCCAAACCTTTCGAAAATTTACTTTTGTTTGAATTAAAGGCTAAAACCATTTTGTTTCTAAAATTAAGCAGCTTTCTCGAAGTTTTTCTTTTTTAAAACCCACACTGGTCCAACGAGCCATGACCGTAAGTGCTACGGCTGCCCAAATACGACGGATGGACAATTTTGCGTCTATCGGGATAAGGATCGCGTGGGACTGCGAGAACGCTAGCCTTTAACACGGTCATGTGATTTGAGGGGGTGATACCCAGGGAACGTGTCATTGTCCGTTTTCCCTGATGGAATAGAATATACAGAGGAGAGGGAAATTCCGTTCCGTGAAATCTTATTCCGTTTAAAGATAGAGTTGAGAGCAGACTTAGGTAAAGAGAGAGTGTAGATAGGGGTGAATAGTGTGGCAACTCTAAGGGGTGGAGTGTAGTTCTGATTCAAGGAGCGCTAACGGGACTAGGACTACTGGTCAGCAGAGAAGGACTCGAAATGCAGGACAGAATACATCTATCACACAACTGGCAGAAAACAATCGCAGAGGATATTTGAAAGAAGCCATTTATAATTTTAAAAAGAGGCATTAAAACAAAATTAATCGGCAGACAGCGATTTTAATTGGCTCAAATAAAACCCTGTTTGTTCGTCTATCTGAAGGAAAATAAATTATTAAACGATGTCTGTTCCGTTATTAAACCTCTAAGGCCCAGTGGGTCATATATGACCCACCATACTAAAAAAATCTAAATATTTACTTAAAGGCATTTTCTTATGGTATGATTACCACTAAAGCCCAGTGTTCCTTCTGTGGAACAAAAGGGAGTTAAAAAATTTCATCTTAACATAGTTATTCTTTAGTGAATTCCCTTTTGCTAATGGCTACCCCCAAGGCTCTTTGTACTGAGAGACGACCACCTATATTTTATGAATCAGCTCTTTATCAGGAGGTAAGTTTAAAATTAATTTATTGTTTTAAATGACATTTAAATATGTTTGAAACACTTATGGGTAATCCTGCAGATTTTACACGTATATTATGATTTAATATTTCACAGCGAAATTTAATTTTCTCTTGAGAACTTTCGTTTTTAATCTATTAAATGCATAATTATATGTTGTATTTCAGCTATTACAGCGCTAATTTGTAAGTCTTTCTAATTTCTAAGCCATTTTTTCGGCTCTCAACAGCAAATAGTCTGATGATGATGCAACCATTTTTTAAATTATCAAACTACATGCCGGATTGTCCAATAAGATGCCAAATGGAAATTTCTCACTTACAAACAAAGAAAATAAGAATCAAACATCTAGTAACGAAAAAAAAAGAAATTGTCTTTAAAATATTTATTTATCTTCTAAGAACGCTAAAATAGATGAATAATACTTTTAAAAAAATATCTTCAGTCAGTAAATTTATTTTAGCATGGGTCGAGCCAGGTAAAAAACACCTGGCAGCAGTTCGCTAGGTAAACAAAATGGACGTATCGTGACCACATTATGTATTATATAGAGCCGAAAAAATGCATTTGAAATTAAAAAGACTCACAAATTAGCGCTGTAATAGCTGAAATACGACATATAATAATGCATTTAATAAATTAAAAATGTAAGTTCTCATGAGAAAATTAAATTTCGCTGTGAAATAATAAATTATAATATACGTGTAAAATCTGCAGGATTACCCACTTATGAATGCACATAAATATTAAATTATTAATAATTTTGTAATGCTTTGCTTTATAAAACCATTGGGTCACGGGCGACCCACTGGGCGTTCGTGGTATGAATTTTTGTAGTGGTTGCCCCTGGTTACCGTTTGTTGCTAGACTTTATTTGTTGCACTATAAATAATGTTATAGTGTCTTACTAATATGTTTAGTTATATTATTATTTAGTGTTATCATTTTAATCTGAAGATATTGTTTTTATGCATTATTATTATAAATAATCTGTTACATTAGTAATATTCCTTATGTAAAAAATAATGTTAGTACAAAAGTAATAGTAATAACAACAAAAGGGGAATTTTAGGACTAAACTGTAACTGTAACTAACTTAGTTACTAAACCTAAACATGAGTTATACTTTATAATACAAACAAAATTATTTTTCTATTTTTCAGAAAGCCTTTTTCATCAGAAGTATACCATACAAGACATGAGATAAATCTTATTTTGAAGCTATAAATTCAGATGAAAGTGATTAGGAGAATAATGACATTTCAACGCATGATAAACATGAAGACTACAACCCTAATAATGTTTGAGGAAAACAAAAACATTTATGATAAGAATGTTATTGTTTTATATAACATTGAACCACTCATCTCTACATCCTCCAAGTCTACCCGAGGAAAGAAGAATAAAGACCTATGAGTAACAAGCCTTTCAAGCATTATTTCTTAATCATATAAATGCCTAAAAGGACATAAAATGTGAGAGAATATCTGTTGTATCCCCTACAGATTGCCCAGTAAAGAAAAAGAACCTCCAACAACAACTTTGCCAGAATTAGAGATAGATGGTTACTCTAAATATCAATTTCCTATCACCAGTGATGAGCTTCAACGATGCAAAATGTGCAACCTAAAAACAAATAACTTATTATAAAAATGCAATTTGTATCTTTGTTTCACTTAACAGAGAAGCTATTTGAGGTTTATTTACCTGAAATTGTGTATTATAATCTGAATACAATTTTTTTATTACATTTGTTGTTGTTTTTTTGGTGTGAATTATTGAGTGAAATTTATACCATTAAAGCCCAGTGGGTCACCCGTGGAACAAATTGCAAAAGTAGGTCAAGGTCACATGAAAAAAAAATCGAGCATGGATATCAATTTCTATACCCAAAGTATGCATGTATACCAAAGGAAATAATTTTCCAAGCACTAGAACATGGTCTGGGTTTTAGAGGGTTAAGACTCTTTTTGAAATTTTCGACTTTGATGACTAAGTACAGAGTAAAAAAATATTACGAAAGTACGTGGAGTTTATATATATATATAGCTGAAATCGGCTGCTCATACTGTGTAATATAAGCTCCGAAGCGCTACAAAACGTAGCGAATTAAACTCCCAGAATTAATTGACGCGGTGGTCGAGTGGCAGCGCGCTCGCTGGCGTACCGATGGTCACGGGTTCGAATCCATGTGAATGCATTGATTTATTCCCGGGGCCTAGGGCGTCCCTGAATCACCCAGCTCTAGTTAGGCGGGTAGGTAGTGCGTGGAACACACAAAGCCGTGGCCTGTGAATGCTGCATCACTTGCCATCAGATCATCTGTCATGGTCTGTGGACGCAATTATCTTCTGCATAGAAGGAGCGTCTCTATAGATAAGATAAGATAAGATAAGATATAAGAGACGTTACCGAGCAGGAACCGGAAGGAATACTTAACCGGAAATAGCAGCAACCGACGTATTTCGTTGATTGTGTAAAGGATCAAAGAATTGAGCCAAACGAAAAGCAATGTTGCAAAATGTTAACCCCTTAAAAAAAACCATTGTGACTGGTTCCAAGAAAAAATTTCAGACTGATACTAACAGCTGAAGGCGAAATAAAACCCAGAGTGATACTAACAGCTGAAGACCAAATAAAACCAAATAAAACAAAGACTGATACTAACAGCTGAAGACGAAATAAAAACCCAGACTGATACTAACAGCTGAAGACCAAATAAAACCCAGACTGATACTAACAGCTGAAGGCGAAATAAAACCAGGACTGATTGATACTCACATAAATTGACGTCCTTCTCAACGTGAGATGGGGAATCGAAAGCAACATTTGTTGGATTTCATCCAGTTACGTGGTTTGGTTTTAAACGATGAGCTACCATTTTCGTACACATTTTAATCAACAAAGTTTTTGCTGCGGGTCGCATTGCTTTTAAGCCTTGGTGTCAAGTGGTGGGCTGCAAAATATCGCCACACGAGCATCAGGAGGCTCGCCTCAGCCACGAGTTTTGTATCCCTGGCATGGAGCATACCGCGCGTCTTACAAACTTGAGATAAATCTCATGGATTTAAGTATAGCGGTGGACGAAGGAATCACTACAGTACCCTATAGTGTATGGTGGGCAGTAGGAAAGCTTTATTAGTCTCTGCAATTCTCTTTGCGTGTATCTTTCCGTTTATTAAACCCTTTTGGGAGAGGGTTGTTTTATCGAACATAAGTCCAGCGACGCGCACAGGTCCAGCGACGCGCACAGGTCCAGCGACGCGCACAGGTCCAGCGACGCGCACAGGTCCAGCGACGCGCACAGGTCCAGCGACGCGCACAGGTCCAGCGACGCGCACAGGTCCAGCGACGCGCACAGGTCCAGCGACGCGCACAGGTCCAGCGACGCGCACAGGTCCAGCGACGCGCACAGGTCCAGCGACGCGCACAGGTCCAGCGACGCGCACAAGTCCAGCGACGCGCACAGGTCCAGCGACGCGCACAGGTCCAGCGACGCGCACAAGACCAGCGACGCGCACAAGACCAGCGACGCGCACAAGTCCAGCGACGCGCACAAGTCCAGCGACGCGCACAAGTCAAGCGACGCACAAGTCAAGCGAAACATTTATTGTATTTGTGGATTTTATTGTCGACATAGATGTCACATAAAACACGTTCTATGTTCCATAAAATTTAGGAGAAAATTCCCTCCTACAGCGATTGATTGACAGTCCATGAGAGGAACCATTTTGTATCTTTACAGGTTACAGGAATTTCCCTATGTAAATAATGTAGAAATGTAAAATTGAATTAAATCAAAACAAGTGAAGAAGGAAAATGAAAAGGAACTTGGAAAAAGCGTGCAGGCTTGTAGCACACGTGTTGAGTTATGCTATTTCTACGTCTGACGTGTCCGTGTGTGTAAAAATGGGGGCGGGGTGCTGGGAATGTATTAGGTGGTAAAGGTATTAGGAAATGTTATGTTTAATTTAAGGCATTTTTGTAGTTCAAAAGTATGTGCTACATAATAGGAAACTAATGATATTGGTGAGGAGAAACGCTAAGCTTATATGACTTAGTAGTCCCACAAGGGGCCGTCCATAAATGACGTCACGTGATTTTGGCAGATTTTTTACCCCCCCCCCGTCGTCACACTTTATAACATAAACTTAGATCCCCCCTTTCAATATGACGTCACAAAGCTTTGACAACAACCTCCCCCCTTAAAAGTCCTATTTTCTAAATGAAAATGAGCATGTTGCAAATTACTTGTATGTCATTTAAGCATGTATTTAGTGTAACGCTGCACTCTAATATCGTAACATGCGTGAAGACATTGAAAACATCATTAATTAAATTGAAAGCAATCAAATATTAAAGTGGAACTTTTTTTAAAGTAGCGCGTTCTGATGTGAAAGCACATTTTTAACCCCCACCCCCTCGTCACGCATCGTCACAAATTAGTGACCCCTCCCCCCCCCCGAGGTGCGTGACGTCATTTATGGACGGCCCCAAACTATAAACATGTACCATCAAATACAGTAGTTCTTTAAATCAACAACTTGAGCCAAAGAACCCAGTACGCTATTACCAAGACACACCCAAAATAAAATTTGTAGAGAAGTTTGTAGAACAATACGTGCCCAAAACAACTGAGTCAAGTATTACGCCGACCAAGACATGTCCCCAGCCGCTATGTAGAGCACTACAATGAGCAATACATCGCCCAACAACCGAGTGGACAAACCATTGATTCCTTGTGCCAAACCTTATAACCAGGCGTTTGAAACTCAGGCTGTGACAAGCTCAGTTCAAGAGAGCGTCTCTGTTATTTCCTGACGATTTCTATTAACGTCGTAGCACGAATTTGTTGGGGTCCCCAGGCCATAAAATATCCGGGAGACACCTTAATGGGCACGTGATGTTCAATCCTGTTTTTAAAAAAAAACTAACGAGACTGTCATGGACAATCTACACGTTTGAGCGTCTGTGTTAAAGGGCGCCTAAGGACAACGTCGATGGTAGGCGGGCGGGGTGGGGTGGGGGGTGTGAGGTGGTGATCGTACCAGGGCTTTTAGAGAAAACATTTCTTGTGAGTCACCGACCCTTAAATAAAGTAACTCCCCCTCACTTACACATCATCTTTTTTCTATTATATAGCTTAGGAAGTTATCATATATTTTTTCTTAATGTTTATGAATAAAAATAATAAAAATGTGCTCTTTCTAATAGCATTGATTGTATTTTTAATAGATCACATACGGTATATTACTAAAACTTTTGGCGAAAGGTCATTCTCTTTTTGTGCAGCCAAACAATGGAATTCTCTACCATTACACATCCGTAGTATTCCAACTACCAAGTCCATCAAGACTGCATTTAAGACGCATCTTTTCAAAATGTATTTACAAAATTAATGAACCAACATTTCTTTTAATGATTAACATAGCTTATGTGTAATATACTGTCCTTTCTGTTGTTATTATGGTATGAATGAATGGTTATTTAATTATTATATGTATGTTATGATCTCAATGTAAAGCGCTGTGAGCACTGTTCCTTGCTGGGGTACAGCGCTATAAAAATTATCAATTTATTATTATTATTATGTTATGCAAAAATAGGAATTTAAACATTTTTTTTTATATTCCGTATGCAAAAAGAAACCCATTCCAATTCTCGATCTCCCGTCTGATGAAACCAGGAAAACCAACATTCTATGAACATTTATAACTCTAGGAAATGCAAGACTACTCATAGTATATGTATTAGCGTAGAGCTTAGCTATCTTCTGTATAGAAGAACCACCTGTAACAAATAAGTCAATATTTTAAATTACATCTCTTAACTTTTTAATTAGAAATCGGTTTGCTAATTTGCACTTTATTTTAAACAATGAATAATATATTTAAAACATGTCATTATTTTAAAAATTCTTCCTGTTTTCATTTCGTATTGAAGAACGTGATAAATGTGCTTAAAGAAAGACACACAAAATTACACGCCCATAATGTCCCTTCAAAATTTCTACGAAGACGCCACATTGTTGTGTGCTGAGCAGAGGCGTCTCTAGGGTTGGTGTCACCCAGTGCGGTAGCTCATGGTGTCACCCCCTCGCGACTTACCCCAAAGCACCTCCTCCGAGTCTGCCAGTGCCAAATAACGGGAAGATACATTATTTGACATTTTGGTGTCGCCCCTTGTGACGTTGTCACCCGGTGCGATCCGCAACCCCCTTCCCCCCCTTTAGTGACGCCACTGTTGCTGAGCAAGGCATCGGCTTTGGGAAATTCAACCCAGTCAATTAACAGCAATGTGAGTTTAGTTTAACAAAGTTATTAATGTCGATCTTCGCCTGCCACCTACAGACGCCGTGATACGGACCGAGGAGGTTCTCACGTCATTCCATTGTTAGCAGCTTGCCGTTTTTAACTAATAAAAGAACACACCTTGAGTTGGTATTGATTAATACACCCTCCAGTCCCCTTACATAATTTCTAAACTTGGACTGAGTGTTCCAAGCTGTTGTTTGCCCTTCTAATTGAATGATTAAACTTCGGTTGCCACATTCTTGGTTTCATGAGAACCATCCAATCCCCCCCCCCTACAAAGTTAAACTGCCTTTAATAGAAATGGTGAGCTAACCTCCGTAAGATTTATAGCAATGCCCTTCTCTGTAATCGAAGTTTCCCCCCTGATACAACAAAGAAGGATCACAAAGGGAAAGATATTTTAATGGCCGGGTGGGGGGACTTTAATTGGAGGGGAAGGGAGGGGGTTTCCGCATAAAATTTTCATTTCAAACTAAAACACTTGCTTTTTTTCCAAAACAATACTTGTAAATACTTTTCTTTTCAAAATTTTCTCGACGTCTTTTGCACATGCTTCTAAACAAAATGTACTCTGAATTGATTAAATAGATGTGAAGTATTTCAAGTTCGACTGAGTTTAAATTTTGTTTTGTTTAAAGCAAGGATGTGATTTTAAGGCAATCTTTTTGTTATACCCCAAAACTTCAAAACCTAAAAAGCTCAAAACCCCAAAACCTCAAAACTTAAAAACTCAAAAAGCTCAAAAGCTCAAAATGACATTTAAGAAATGCAACCACGGGAGGTCATTCAATTATTTGTACATAACGTGTACAGCAACATTTGTTTGAACTGAGTTCCCGGATGCCTGAGACACATGAACTAATGAGTAACTTAAGAAATAACCTCTTAAACAAACTGGTATATCAATAATGCGTTATGTGCTTAAAATAACACCAATGTCTTGACTATCGAACACATTCGAATTAAAACGTGTAGGTGCACACATGTGTTGGACAAGGTAAGTTTCGCAAGCACACACACAAACACAACCACAACGACTTTATAAAGATTTTACTTAAGTAACCTCTCTAAGCGACGCATGACACGTTCCCCCGTGCCATCATTTCCTAGGTACGCCGATGCTTTGAAAGGCGGGTGTTCCACCACAGATGGGTATTTTTCAAATTGTGTGTGTGTGTGTGTGCGTTTTAATGGACTGATATCCCTACACGGTGCTGTAATGTCGTAGGTGACTGACCTTTGACCCTACTCCAGTGTTGCCATTTTTGAGCCGTAGGACCCTAACCCCGGGGCTACATCAGTGGCGTAGCTAGGGGAGGCAGGGTGTACATCAGTGGCGTAGCTAGGGGAGGCAGGGTGTACATCAGTGGCGTAGCTAGGGGAGGCAGGGTGTACATCAGTGGCGTAGCTAGGGGAGGCAGGGTGTACATCAGTGGCGTAGCTAGGGGAGGCAGGGTGTACATCAGTGGCGTAGCTAGGGGAGGCAGGGTGTACGTCAGTGGCGTAGCTAGGGGAGGCAGGGTGTACGTCAGTGGCGTAGCTAGGGGAGGCAGGGTGTACGTCAGTGGCGTAGCTAGGGGAGGCAGGGTGTACGTCAGTGGCGTAGCTAGGGGAGGCAGGGTGTACATCAGTGGCGTAGCTAGGGGAGGCAGGGTGTACATCAGTGGCGTAGCTAGGGGAGGCAGGGTGTACATCAGTGGCGTAGCTAGGGGAGGCAGGGTGTACATCAGTGGCGTAGCTAGGGGAGGCAGGGTGTACATCAGTGGCGTAGCTAGGGGAGGCAGGGTGTACATCAGGGGCGTAGCTAGGGGAGGCAGGGTGTACATCAGTGGCGTAGCTAGGGGAGGCAGGGTGTACATCAGGGGCGTAGCTAGGGGAGGCAGGGTGTACATCAGGGGCGTAGCTAGGGGAGGCAGGGTGTACATCAGGGGCGTAGCTAGGGGAGGCAGGGTGTACATCAGGGGCGTAGCTAGGGGAGGCAGGGTGTACATCAGTGGCGTTGCTAGGGGAGGCAAGGTGTACATCAGGGGCGTAGCTAGGGGAGGCAGGATGTACATCAGGGGCGTAGCTAGGGGAGGCAGGGTGTACATCAGGGGCGTAGCTAGGGGAGGCAGGTTGTACATCAGGGGCGTAGCTAGGGGAGGCAGGTTGTACATCAGGGGCGTAGCTAGGGGAGGCCCCCAAAGCCTTACAAATCCTAGCTACGCCAATGGTGTACATTTTGTCTTTAGAAACTAAACCATCTTCGATAACTCCATTCTTTTTGTAAATAAACTTTAATATTCAACTCTCGTTTTAAGTGCATAGGAAAAAAAAACAGCAACTAGGCCCGCCCCTATTAGGATATCAATGTTTTTTTAATCTCACACTATCTCTGGTGTCAGTCGGGTCGACCGATTCAAAGACATTGTGTGTGTGGGGGGAGGGGGGGAGGGGGGAGATCTGTTTCCGTTATTACCACCTGTATTTTTTTCACATTCAAGAAGACAATGGCAGGGGAAGAGCGGCGGCAGTGGAAGGGGTGGACTTAAAAAGGGAGGCATGCCAGGACAGAGGTGCCAGGGAAGGGGTGACAGGTTAGGGGTGACATGGTAGTGGTATTAGGGTAGGGGTGCCAGTGTAGGAGTGACAGTCTAATTGTGTAGGGTAAGGGTGCCAAGATTTGGGATACATTGAATGGGTTGGGGTTAGAAACAACTGTAGTCGAGTCGTATTTGTGGAGCAGCGATAA
The DNA here is from genome assembly GCA_944989445.1 of Ampullaceana balthica. Taxonomy (NCBI): domain Eukaryota; kingdom Metazoa; phylum Mollusca; class Gastropoda; family Lymnaeidae; genus Ampullaceana; species Ampullaceana balthica. The sequence continues at coordinate 90,077 of CALYLW010000544.1, read as the reverse complement.
ATTTAGTCACCCCGGCGGACTCATCAAACAAGGTTTTTACGTTTTAGCTGCTTCTAAACTTTCTGAACACTACTCCCAGCCAAACTCAACAACCAACCATCTTGGATAGCCTCAGTCAAACCGAACAACCAACCATCTTGGATAGCCTCAGTCAAACTCAAGATCCAACCATTTTGGATAGCCTCAGCCAGACTCAACAACCAATTATCTTGGATAGCCTCAGTCAAACCGAACAACCAACCATCTTGGATTGCCTCAGCCAAACTCAAGATCCAACCATCTTGGATAGCCTCAGCCAAACTCAACAACCAATTATCTTGGATAGCCTCAGTCAAACCGAACAACCAACCATCTTGGATTGCCTCAGCCAAACTCAAGATCCAACCATCTTGGATTGCCTCAGCCAAACTCAAGATCCAACCATCTTGGATAGCCTCAGCCAAACTCAACAACCAATTATCTTGGATAGCCTCAGTCAAACCGAACAACCAACCATCTTGGATTGCCTCAGCCAAACTCAAGATCCAACCATCTTGGATTGCCTCAGCCAAACTCAAGATCCAACCATCTTGGATAGTCTCAGCCAAACTCAACAACCAATTATCTTGGATAGCCCCAGTCAAACCGAACAAGCAACCATCTTGGATATAGCCTCAGTCAAACTGAACAACCAACTATCTAGGATAGCCTCTATACAACTAAAGAACCAACCATCTTGGATAGCCTCAGCCAAACTCAACAACGAATTATCTTGGATAGCCTCAGTCAAACTAAACAATCAACCATCTTGGATAGCCTCAACCAAACTAAAGAACCAACCATCTTGGATAGCCTCAGTTAAACTCAACAACGAATTATCTTGGATAGCCTCAGCCAAACTCAACAACTAACCATGCATCTTGGATAGCCTCATCCAAATTCAACAAACAACCATCTTGGATAGCTTCCGCTAAACTCAACAACCAACCATGCATCTTGGATATAGCCTCAGTCAAACTGAAAAACCAACTATCTAGGATAGCCTCAATACAACTAAAGAACCAACGATCTTGGATAGCCTCCGCTAAACTCAACAAACAACCATCTTGGATAGCCTCAGCCAAACTAAAAAATAAACCATATTTGATAGATCAGCCAAACTCAACAACCAAACATCTTGGATAGCCTCAACCAAACCAAAAAAACCCCATCTTGGATAGCTTCAGCCAAACTAAACAACCAACCATGCATGTTGGATAGCCTCAACCAAACTCAACAACCAGCCATCTTTGATAACCTCAGCCAAACTCAACAACCAAGCATCTTGGATAGCTGTCAAGCCTTAATCAAGTTGTCAAGTGGACATAGAAGTCTCCAAGAGGAGGAAGAAACATTACTAACTCCATAAGTAGGTGATCTCTTCTTTAAATCTTAATAAGAAAACGGCCAGCAATACATTATTTTAACTTACACTATTTTTTATTAAATACAGTAATTAAATACAGTGGCGTAGCGAGCAGGGGCGACTGCCCCGGGTGGCACTTTGCCAGGGGCGGCAAATACCTAGTAGTATTAAATATAATTTCTAGCAATGAAGATTTTATAAGAAAGTGGAGTTTTAATCGAAATAAAATAACAGCCAAATAAGAAATTAATAAAAGAAATAAAGGAAATATCATCATCGTGTGAACGTTTCAACTGCCAGAACTTCTTAAATTCTTCTGATGCTAATGCTACTGTTTTGAAAAAAACACAGCTTGATGTGGTATCAACTTAATTGGTTCTTAAATATTTGACAGTTTTTCCTGTGTAAAAGCAAATCTTACTGTACCCTATAAATTTGAAACATGATCGAATCGAATTCTCCGAACGGCACATTGTTGGGGAGGAGTGGGGTGAGGAGGTGGCGGAAATTCCACTTGTTAATTAGCTTCTAAAAATAGATAACATTATAATAAAGTTTAACAAAATAAAATAAAAAACAAAGGAAGAAACTATATTAAAATACGTAGACGTTTCTAATGCCCAAAATTTCAAACTCCTATTCTTTTATTAATCTAAAGACTTCTAAAACTAATGCCACTGAGCTGAAAAACATTGGGGCTGAAGTAGTGTACCAACATGAAAATTATGTGCTGGTACATTTAATAGATTTTAACGTAGGTAAATTACTGGAACAAAGTTGTTGGGCGTAGTTATATGGTCTTTTCTTTCAAAGCAAAATTATTTTCATGTTAATGTTATTATTTTGTGGAATAAATATAAATAATGAATAAAATTGCTTATCTAATGGAATTAAAACTTGACACACACAAACACAAAAGTTAGCCACTCATGAACAAGTAATCAACATTACCATTTGTTTTTGCAATTGCAAAGAATCATAGATTGGATAAAAAGAATGACCTATTAATAAAGACAAAACAAAGTTGCAAAGAGGTTCTAAAACATTTGTAAAAAGATTTTAAATAAATGATGATCTTAAAATGATGGACTGCAGAGGCCCAACGTGTGTTAATATTCTTCATGGCTGAAAAGTATGCAGGAATTAAAGAGAAAAAACGCAAAAAATTAAATGTCAATGTCAAATCTCGCACAAAAAGTTCATTTAATCAATTTTGTTTATATGATACTCTTACTGAAACGAGCTCTCTAACTCTACACCAGAACGTTGTTACGCATTCCTTTCAATGTCCATACTTCGTTTGGAATATCAAATTGCTTCTACAACTACAAGCAATGCATTAAACAGAATTCAGGGTACAAAATAGTGAATATACCATGGAGCTATTTTGAGGATATTTTAAAGCTATAGAAGAATTGATATGATGCAGACAAAAAGCTCAACACACGACAGACGCAGGAACTTTGATAGTCACAATGAAATCTTTTTTTTCTTATTTATAGTTTATATCAAAGATGCCCCGAAATTATTTACCAACGTATAGTGTTCAAAAATGCTTAACCAGAAGCTTCTCACAGAGAAACTTATGGAACAGGCTAGTAAAGGATGCTTTGACATTTAATAAAATTTTACGTGGAAAGTTTTATTCTTCATAACAATAACATGAGATTACTGTAGAAATTCATGTGAGTTTTTGGCATTTATATCGAATTTAGAAAACAGATAGGATTTTCATACACCAGCTAATATACTGGACTTTTTAAATTTTGCCTTCAAATTAGAGTATACAAAATATCTCATGCGTCATTGTCAAACAAGGAATATTTGAACCCCACGGGTAAAAAAAAGAATAAATGAATCCAAGACCAGTTAATTTATTCAAGTTTTTTAAATAGATAATTAGGATTAGAAGTTACCTTGCCTAAAATAATATCATTAATTCGAACAATGTTTTAAATAATGCAATGTGTTAAAATAGATTCTCTAAAATTAAGTTAATAAAAATGAATTAAGATCAATAATGTATACACCAAGATTAGCTAATCAATAGTTATTTTGGCAATTGAGCATGGTATGGCTGAAAACATTGATACATGAAAGATTGTGCAATGAGGAAAAACATAAAACTTCAATAATTTTATTCAAGAAATGAAGCTTTTCTTTTGATTTAATAACAAAAAAATGTATTGTGTCCTTATTTTTATTTTCCAATAAAGACTACCTGGTATCTTTACTTTAGGGGCCGTCCATAAATGACGTCACGCGATTTTGGTCGATTTTTAACCCCCCTCCACACCAACCCCCTCGTCACAATTTGTCACAAAAACTTAGACCTCCCCTCCAATATGACATCACAAAGCTGTGACCCCTCCCCCTAAAAGCAGTATTTTCTATTTGAAAATGAGCAAGTTTTCAAATCAATTTATTGTCATTTTAGTATGTATTTAGTGTAAGACTGCACTGTAATATCGTAACAAGCGTGAATCCATATAAAACGTCATAAAAATAGTAGAAATCGAATGTTTAAGTGGAACTTTGATTTAAAGTTGCGTGTTTTCACGTGACGTCACAATTCTTAACCCCCTCCCCCTCGTCACACATCGTCACATATATAGGTGCGTGACGTCATTTATGGACGGACCTTATAGCGTTAACATATTTTGGGGTGGGGGGTGGGGGGCGGCGGCAAATTTGGGTTCTGCCCCGGGCGGCACATACCAACGCTAAGTCGCTGATTA
>CALYLW010000544.1:0-85512 GCA_944989445.1 Ampullaceana balthica | reverse complement strand
TGTGGCATGTTCTAGAGTTGGGTCACCAACAAATCTTTTCATTTTTGCACCAGACGGAAAAACCAAAAATATAGTCTATCGACAAGCCTTAATATAAGCAATATATAAATTACATGTACTTATTTTTAATTACATTTCAATTTATTTTTTAAATTGTTTTTCAATGAATGAATTGAAATATTTTTTTTAAAAATCTGTTGACTATTATTTTAATCGTGCGACGCCGGGTAACCCGGCTAGTTGTTTATATAATTCATCCTGCGCTTTAATCTGGTCGTTGCTGCCGATTTGGTTAACGGGTTTATTTCTAGCCACCACGGTTGCTTAATGACTTATTTCTGAGAAACCTGTAAAACCAGTTAAAACCTATACAATCAGTCATATAATTTTTATACAAAAAAATATTGATAATATTGTAATATAGCCGTAGTCCTTATGACACAACTTTAAACCATTCCTAACAATTTAAATAAGTGATTTAAAAAAAATGTTTTTGCAAACTTAAAAGAATGTTTTGTTAACGAGATATGGAAGAATAATTGTCTTTTTTGTTGTTGTTAAAGTCCAATTTAATAGACAAAGAAAAATGGTCTGAAATTTTTGAACGTGTTCCACAACCATACACAAACGAGCCTAGACATTGAAAACATTGTTCTTTTTAAATCCCTTATATTAACTTCGCGGCCGTCTCTCTCTCTCTGTCTTGGGCTCGGCGGGCTGGGCGGAAAAACAGAAGTAAAAAATGACCCACTTCCCATGATCCGATCGAACTGAAATTTGGCACACGGACCCGTCTGACCTAACAATGCATCGTATCAAAATTTCAGATCGATCGAACGTACCGTAATTAAATTAATGCATTTTTAGTTTATCCTTATATGAGGTATGTAATTCAAAATTCACTGTTTGTTATTGTTTTTTTTCTTCCAGTTTCACGTGAGTTTGAGTTGACGCCGACCGTCGTGTTGACGCCGACCGTCGTGCCGACACCCCCTCAAATCCCACCCCCATTTATTAAAGACAAGGGACATCACTCGGTGTCAGTCTGTAAATGTTTGAAAATAATCAATACTGTTAGTTATGTCTCATATATAAGGGATTTATAGTCAAAAACTTTGTTTTTTACATCCCTTATATTAACTTCGCGGCCGTCTCTCTCTCTCTCTCTCTGTCTTGGGCTCGGCGGGCGGGCGGAAAAACAGAAGTCAAAAATGAACCACTTCCCATGATCCGATCGAACTGAAATTTGGCACACGGACCCGTCTGACCTAACAATGCATCGTATCAAAATTTCAGATCGATCGAACGTACCGTAATTAAATTAATGCATTTTTAGTTTATCCTTATATGAGGTATGTAATTTCAATTCACGGTTTATTATTGTTTTTTTGCCACGTGAAATTTTGAGCTGACGCATTGAGGCGACCCAACGAAGCGACGGGCGCTTTTGTTTACATTTTACGTGTCACTCTGAGCTCGGTCAAGCGAATCGGTGACCAGACTTTTCCCCTCTCCCCCTCCCCCCACCCCTCCCCCCACTAGGGTTATGATGCAAAGTTGAGTTAAGACAGATTCAGTCTGTAAATGTTTGAAAATAATTAATACTGTTAGTTATGTCTCATATATAAGGGATTTATAGTCAAAAACTTTGTTTTTACGGGTTTGTTTTATTACCACGTTTTTATTAACTCGCTTTCGTTGGGCATTGTTTGTTGGTTTGTCCAAGATTTTTTCAAATCTGCCAACGTAAAATTGAACCACTTTTGATGGTCCTAGAGATCTGAAAAGTTTACCACAGATAGATCTTGGATGACAATGCATTGTATCAAAATTTCAGATCGATCGAATGTACCGTTATTAAATTATTGAACTTTTTAGTTTATCTATAGTCTATATATAAGCATCTGTAACCGTCTGCTTTTGTTGACATCCGTGAGTTCACCCCGTGACCACATCACAATGTTTTTAAAACGTTGGGCGGGCGCTTGTGAGGTGTTTGGTAAAATAAATAGAGGTAAAAAATATTTTTAAAAATCAGGTTGTTATAAGTGGACTAAAAAGAATAAAATAAATAGAAGTAAAAAAAAAGATTTTTTTAAAAACACGTTTTTATAAGCGGACTAAAAAGAAGAAAATAATTAAAAACTTATTAGTTCAAGTACTTCGATTTAATATGACTAAAAACGTGGGGTGGGTGTTTGGTATAAAAATTGAAGATTTCTAATTTAGAAGGCAAAAGAGAGATCTATATGTGAGAGAATGAGTGAACCGCATATGATAAACCTCATAAGCGCCCGCCCCACGTTTTTAGTCATATTAAATCGAAGTATTTGGACTAATAAATTTTAAAATTATTTTCTTCTTTTTAGTCCGCTTATAAAAACGTGGTTTTTAAAAATCTTTTTTTTTACTTCTATTTATTTACCCCGTTTTTATTAACTCGCTTTCGTTGGGCATTGTTTGTCCAAGATTTTTTCAAATCTGCCAACGTAAAATTGAACCACTTCTGATGGTCCTAGAGATCTGAAAAGTTTACCACAGATAGATCTTGGATGACAATGCATTGTATCAAAATTTCAGATCGATCGAATGTACCGTTATTAAATTATTGAACTTTTTAGTTTATCTATAGTCTATATAAAAGCATCTGTACCGTCGGCTTTTGTTGACATCCGTGAGTTCACCCCGTGACCACATCACAATGTTTTTAAAACGTTGGGCGGGCGCTTGTGAGGTGTTTGGTAAAATAAATAGAGGTAAAAAAATATTTAAAAAAACCAGGTTGTTATAAGTGGACTAAAAAGAATAAAATAAATAGAAGTAAAAAAAAAGATTTTAAAAAAAACAACGTTTTTATAAGCGGACTAAAAAGAAGAAAATAATTTAAAACATATTAGTTCAAGTACTTCGATTTAATATGACTAAAAACGTGGGGTGGGTGTTTGGTATAAAAATTAAAGATTTCTAATTTAGAAGGCTAAAGAGAGATCTATAAGTGAGAGTATGAGTGAGCTGCATATGTTAAACCTCATAAGCGCCCGCCCCACGTTTTTAGTCATATTAAATAGAAGTACTTGAACTTATAAGTTTTAAATTATTTTCTTCTTTTTAGTCCGCTTATAAAAATGTGGTTTTTAAAATCTTTTTTTTACTTCTATTTATCTACTATTCACTTTTAGGGAAACCGCAAGTTTAGTTAGGGAATGTGTTTTTTAATAATTCATTAAATAATGAGGCTAATGTATTTTATTTTTCTACCCCCCAACCCAGGAATTTTATTGGAGTTTTGTTATTTTATAATGTGATTGTTGTAAAACAAACGGAAGAAATGTTAAATCATGTGCACGAATTGTTTAATCTTGATAAACCGGAGAGGTTTAGACAGGTGAGTAGAGCCGCGTTTACTTTTTTTTATAGTGGTCACATGACACATTGTAGTCGCTGGTTGCATTTACCATATTAGGAATCGAGATCGAACTTTCCTAACTAAGTCCCCTCACTTATGGGTACGGTTAAATCGATTTATTGACACTCAGCGCTCGATTGTCTCTGTTGTTATCGGCTGAGATTAAGATAAAGACAAATAGAACAACATCGGTAAGTTAATACTATGTGCTGGAAGACAATTTTGATTTTTTTGGTTTGTTTTACAGCTGCCTCTTCGTGAATTGATAAGGAAATACAATTATTTTTTTTTAATGATGACCAAGTTTATCTGAATGTAATTGGTAACTTTTGAATTGCCACCAAGTTTTTCTGAGTGTAATACATAATTTTGAAGTCATGACAAAGTTACTAAATTTCATATGTAACTTTGGAATAACTACCAAGCTTGACTGAATGTTATTGGTAACTACGGAATAACCATCAAATTTGTCTGGATGTACGTTGATGAGCAGTTGTTTGCAAGTCAATGAATCATCCCACCCCCCCCCCAGCCATCTATACTTTTTTTTTCACTTTGAGCCCCATCATTCCAAAAAAAAATATCTCGTCAACATTACACTGGTCACGAAACAAGTTTTTAAAAGTGTTGCTTTTTTTTGTTCTATAAAAGAACAAATATACAGTAAATGGTGTTAATTTAACCGGTTATGAAAATATTGAATTTGTTTAAACATCCAAGAAACTGGTAAATACAAATACCCTAAACAATGACGTCTGTTTTATTCGAAGTTTTAACATTAAATAAACCTAGTCTAGCATTTAATTTTTTGAAACGTTGGAACCTGCTGCAGTACACTAGTTACACGGTCGGTGTAAGGTTGGCAACTAGTCAACTAGTGAGTACCCATAGAGATTAAACACGTCCTTCACAGTGGAAGATAGTTGCAATACTTAACAATAGACGGTGGATGATAGTTGCAATACTTAACAATAGGCGGTGGATGATAGTTGCAATACTTAACAATAGGCGGTGGATGATAGTTGCAATACTTAACAATAGACGGTGGATGATAGTTGCAATACTTAACAATAGACGGTGGATGATAGTTGCAATACTTAACAATAGACGGTGGATGATAGTTGCAATACTTAACAATAGACGGTGGATGATAGTTGCAATACTTAACAATAGATGGTGGATGATAGTTGCAATACTTAACAATAGACGGTGGATGATAGTTGCAATACTTAACAATAGAAGATGGATGATAGTTGCAATACTTAACAATAGACGGTGGATGATATTTGCAATACTTAATAATAGACGGTGGATGATAGTTGCAGTACTTAACAATAGACGGTGGATGATAGTTGCAATACTTAACAATAGATGGTGGATGATAGTTGCAATACTTAACAATAGACGGTGGATGATAGTTGCAATACTTAACAATAGACGGTGGATGATAGTTGCAATACTTAACAATAGACGGTGGATGATAGTTGCAGTACTTAACAATAGACGGTGGATGATAGTTGCAATACTTAACAATAGATGGTGGATGATAGTTGCAATACTTAACACTAGACGGTGGATGATAGTTGCAATACTTAACAATAGACGGTGGATGATAGTTGCAATACTTAACAATAGACGGTGGATGATAGTTGCAATACTTAACAATAGATGGTGGATGATAGTTGCAATACTTAACAATAGACGGTGGATGATAGTTGCAATACTTAACAATAGAAGATGGATGATAGTTGCAATACTTAACAATAGACGGTGGATGATATTTGCAATACTTAATAATAGACGGTGGATGATAGTTGCAGTACTTAACAATAGACGGTGGATGATAGTTGCAATACTTAACAATAGATGGTGGATGATAGTTGCAATACTTAACAATAGACGGTGGATGATAGTTGCAATACTTAACAATAGAAATTGAACAAGTTCAGATGTCGAAGATTTCAAGAGTAATAATACAGTTCAATAACGTTTGTAAGGCTTTCATGGCTCAACTCCCTTTGTTAAAGCTTTTTGGGGATCTTTTGGGGATTTAAAAATAACATAATATCAGAAATAATAGCAATAATAATAATAATTCTTCTATCTAAGATCGAGCATTATTATATGATCCTTTGGCCTGGGCCGGTCTAAGGGAATTGGAGGCCCTAGGCGAAGTGAATTTGATGGCCCTAAATGTAATAGAAATTTAAAAAAAATAAATATGGAAAGATTTTTGAGCTAGGCCCCCAATAATGATGAGACTAATCGGAGGCCCTGGGCGGCTGCCTAATTTGCCTATGCTTAAACTTTTACTTAAGGCCGGCCCTGGATTAGCTGCTCACCGTTACTTATTGCAGTCTCACAAAATTTCGTCCCGCTTCTACACACTTCCATTTATTCCATTTCAAGTAAACATGCCTGGAAGAATTCTCTAAGATAATCGAATATAATCATTTCGAGATACTTTTCAAGGCTTGTTTGTGGATTAGTTAATATTTTATCATAAAAACTTCTTATGTTGTACATTGTGTCGGATTATAATTCTATTTGCCGTCTAAATGTATTGTACATTTCTTAAAATCCTAAAAAAAATGTTTGTCTTCATAGGAAAAAAAACCAAAAAACTGGGAAGATGTCCCGCTTGAATATAGTGTTGGTGATATATACCCTTGCCTCACTATGCCAACAATCAAATGAAGACAACAGACCTGGACTCACAACATCGGGGCACTCAACGCATGAAGAGACAAGGACTGAACAGACAAGAGGATTAGCTAAGGAAAAGATTAACGCCCTTCCGACCTTTTCTGTACAGACTTCCACAGACGCGGTAGGAAGATGTGTTTGTGTCGTTCTTATATTGGTACTGCAGAGTTAGAGCCCTTGGTGAGATTAACAATATTGACCCCAATATGTAGACAGAAATCCTCAGTACAGATTAATGAAATTATGATTTGTGCATTTATTTTATGTTTGACTTTCAGAGACATTTAAAATTAAAGAAAAATTCATTAATCGACGAAGGCATTTTGATCAATTTTGACATTTTTATGGTATAAGGGCTCAATAATTGAAGAAGATAACAAAAGTGTTAATCCTAATAAAAAAAAATCAACAAACAACATAGAGGCCGCTCATAAATGACGTCACGCACCTAGGGGGAGGGGGGTCCACATATTTGTGACGATGTGTGACCAGAGGGAGGGGAACGTTTGAGAAATGTAACATCACATCAAAACGTGTAACTTTAAATTAAGTTACACTTGAATATTTGATTTCTTACAATTTAATTTATGGCGTTTTACATTGCTTCACGCGTGTTACGATATCAGAGTAACACATTACACTAAATACATACTTAAATGACAAAAACGTGATTTAAAATATGCAATTTTTCAAATAGAAAATACAGCTTTTAAGGGGGGAGTGGCGCACAAAGCTTTGTGATGTCATATTGGAGGGGGGTTCTAAGTTTTTTTGACGGCGTGTGATGAGGGGGAGGGGGAGTGAAAAATCACCAAAATCGCGTGACGACATTTATGGACGGCCCCATAAGCTTTGAAGTATTTGGGATGCAAAATCATAAACTTAAAAAAAAATTAAAATGTTTTATTACAAATTATGATTGTAATGGGAATTTAATTTCAATATTAACGACTATTGGGAATCAAATTTGTTGAATTTTACATTTTACAGAAACACGCACGCTTGTTGCGATTTATTTTGACGAAAACACGTAACAAAAGGTTTCATATCGTTAACTCTAAGCGGGGTAACCGATGAATAATCTCGTGAACGAAAAGTCTTTTCCCTTCTTATTGACCTTTGACTTAAAAAAAAACTTTTAGTTTGAAATTAATGAAGGTTACTTCTTGAAAAAAAGTGATTATTATTATTATTATTATTATTTTTATTATTAATATACTTTGTTGTTTTAGGAAACGGTTTGAAGACTATTATAAAAATAAATAAAAGTAAAACGCAATAGACTGACTCATAGAATCTTTAAAATATAAAAATTAATCTCACAGTTCGTTAAACGCATGCGTGTGAACTTCTTTTATAGAAGAGCTTTATTTAAAATTAACATACTTAACTTAACTGTTAGAGATTAAAAGCATTGTTTTATTCCATTTGGTTAAATTTTGGTTTTTGTGCTTTGAGGTCAAGTATCTACCAAAGGAGGCGAATTTTCTTTTTCTTTAAAATGGTTGATGTTGAAGGTTTCTTTAATAGCGCTAATTTTCCAAACTTGTCGAAAATGCTCAGCGTGCTCTGGTTTTCTAAACTTAGATTAAAATAGTTTTAAATTATAATGGGGAAGATTGTTGCATAAGGTTGCTGCAGTTTCTTAGACATAGAAGCGCACTCCAATATGGTATCCCTCTGTGTTAAGCCACTCCGGCAACTTTCAGTTGAAACTGTGTTCAGGGACGCAGCGCAATTATAGATACATGTTTCAGTTCTTTCAAATAATGGTGCGCTAATCCATCTATACAGTCATATGTCAGTGAAGAGCGACGAACAATTTATGCATTTTAGTTCTTAAATCATTTTAATTGCGCGACAAGATTCTGATACGTAAATGAAAGTGATTTTAAAACACATCCAACCAATATTTGCATATTTTTTATTATAATTTTTTTATTTTACATTTGCTAATCTTAATTTCAAATTAAATTTTTTGGCCTTTTGAGTTTTGGCAATTTTGAGTCGCTGTAAAAACGAAACTTACAGTGGACTTTTATCACGTGTGTCATATTGAAACATTCAGCAACTACAAGAAAACTGTTACACTGTAAATCGAAATTAATTTTTAAAAATCTGTATTAATAAAAAAGAAAACTAGTTAACTTAATCTCTGCTTCAACTGCAAGCGATTATTTGCGTCGAATTTCAGATAGCGTTTCAATGTAACGATTTATTGTAAAAGAAATCTTCTCATGGGGTTCTGGGGCTGTAACGTCCTGAAACTCGTGGATAATAAGAAAGTACAAAAGGGAGAGAGAGAGAGAGAGAGAGAGAGAGCGAGAGAGAGAGAGAGAGAGAGAGAGAGAGAGAGAGAGAGAGAGAGAGAGAGAGAGAGAGAGAGAGAGAGAGGAGAGAGAGAGAGAGAGAGAGAGAGAGAGAGAGAGAGAGAGAAAGAGACAGAGAAATCTGATTTCATCATGCTTACAATGTTCTCGATTATAAAAATATGTCTGTTTTTGTCTGGTCGTGACGAAGATGGTTTGTGTATTCGCAGTGTATTGCATTTCCCATTCTATGATTCAAACTAACGTGTTGAGTCAAAAATGAGTTCGCTTTGCAATTAGGTTTTTTTTTGCTGTTGTTTTTAATTTTGTTGTATTTTTGTTTTTGGAGAGGGTGCAGTGGATATGTCGAACAATAACATCATGTTTTTGCATCATATGTATTGTCCAGTTAATTCATTGGATAATTTTATTTCCTAGACCGCTTTAATCCGTTAACTTTTAAAATCGCCGCAATGAACCCTGTCTTAAGTAAGATAATATGACCGTGGGAATTTCCCATCTACTCAGCTTATATAACTAAATTTTTATAAACATGAAGCACCGAGTGTGTATTCCCAATTAATGCTTATATTTTATATATTGGCAAATTACTTTGTATTTCTATGGCTATGGAACACAGTCTTAATGGCACGCATACACTTAGGAGATTATTGGATGAATGTTAATTGATTATTGTTTGTAATTAACATTTCACATACTTTATTTACTATCATCAGCATCACCGCATGATTTTTATAAGTCCATGTGTATATCCTGCTAAAATATGTTTTCATCACTTCTAAAAATTTATTATAACATCTTTAAATTTATTTTATTTTATTGTGTATAACCACCTTAAATATCGATCTAAATACAGCACATGCCTTTGGGATATGGACGTCTGAGTGTCTTACAGATTATTGCAAAGGGGCCGTCCATAAATGACGTCACGCACCTAGGGGGGGAGAAGGGTCACACTTTTGTGACGATGCGGGACGAGGGGGAGGGAGGGGGGTTGACGAAATGTGACGTCACATCAAAAGGATAACTTTAAATTAAACTTCCACTGAAATATTTGGTCGCATACAATTTATTTAATGACTTTTTTTTCCCTTTTATTTTAAATCAGTGCTTCTCAATGTGCCGGTCGGTAGGCCATCAGAGGCTGGTTGGCGTAAGCTATCAAGACACGAAAATTAAATCTAATTATAACCCTTAAGTTTGAGAATCCACAAGATAACATATGAAATTGTTACACTGCGTCGTTTGATGTTGACATCAAAGCATTTGTGATGTAACCACAGCTCCGTTTGATTCTCGCATGAGTCGAACTTTTTTGCCCGTTACCCCAAAATATACAAGTTTATGTGTGCGTTACCCCCCCCCCTAACCTCCAGACTCTAGGTCCTGCTCACATGACTCGGGGATTTGGGGGAGCGTCGTTAGCGCCCCCCCCCCTTCCGAAAATGCTACTGGTGAGTTTTACAAGCATGACAAGTGTCTAAAAATGATCTGAATAGGATTATGTGTAGATATTTTAAGTCAAAACGACACGGAATATCCTTTTTCTTTAAAAGGGGAAAAGGGGGGGGGCATATTTTTGATAGAATTAAAAACGTTTTAAGTTTGATATAATTGTTCGATTGGTTTTTGGTCAAACGCCCCTAGCCATTCTAGTCTTCTAGATCAGTGCTTCTCAAAGTGGTGGTCCGCGGACCGGTGCCGGTCCGCAGATGTTGTAAAAAAAAGGACTGAAAAAATTGTCAGTGCAGGGAAAATAGTGCACTGGTCCCTGGTGCAATGGAACAAATTCCTGCCGGTCCGCCATACTAAAAAGTTTGAGAAGCACTGTTCTAGATATAATGGTAAATGAGCACATTTAAAATTAGTCAAGTATTCATTAACTTAATTGAATGCATTACATTCTTGACATCGCAATTCGAGAGGAGCACAAAACAACTTTTCTTCTTAGCTCAGTTTTTAAGGCATTAATTTTAAATATCACAGAAAGGATTTGTGATACAGGCAAGTCATGTGGATTAAGATTATTGTCACTCGTGTCAATATAAATGAAAGTAGGGTAGATTTAGGTGTCTTCGTATAGTACGTAGCTAAGAAATCTACATAGTTGTCAAATTTTTTAAAAAATGCATTTTCTGGAAGGAACCGGTTCAATAATGGGCATATGTTCCAAGCGTACACGTTCACATGACGTATTTTAATATATCTAGTGGATTGTAGTGGATGTTATATGTCCAAAATGAGTCTGCATTACCCCCAAGAATTCCTTTTTTGACCCCAGATGAGGTTAGTTACCTCTGTTCGTCGACCTCTTTCTTACAGGATGCCCGTCAGTCAATTGAGGGATTTTTTAAAAATACATTTTAAAAATGTTATTTTTAATACCGGTATTTTTTTTTGTAAACAAAGAAGTTAACCGTGATTATTAATGTTTAATTTGTATGCATTAAAATAAAATATAATCTAAGGATGTTTGAACACAGTTCGTTTTCTGAAGGCCGGTTAAATGTTGTTTTTTTTTAAATGCTTCACGCGGGTTACGATATTACAATGTAGATCTTCACTAAATAAATAATGAATACTTAAATGACAATGAAAGTGATTTGAAACATACTTATTTTCAAATAGAAAATAAAGTGTGTTTTTTCCGGTGTTTTGTTGTTGTTGTTGTTTTTTGGGGGGTCAAAGATTTGTGACGTATTTTTAGAGGGGGGGTCTAAGTTTTTGTGACGACGCGTGACGAGGGGGAGGGAGGGGGTCAAAAATCGGCAAAAATCGCGTGACGTCATTTATGGACGGCCCCAAAGCTGCAAGCGCAAACAAATCGTAAAAATGCTGGTACAGTATCTCTATAGTGCAAGATGACTGATCCGGCAATTTTTGAGGCTTGTAAATTAATAGCATACAAAAATATCTTTCAACATTTCTTCTAAAAATAATTAATATATAAAACATTTTATACTTATGTCTGATATAACATGCCAATGATACTTTTTCATTAAAAAATAGTTTTGGTTTCAAACCCTTGAACCTTAGGAAATAGTTTGGCCAGTAAGTTATCGACAACACTTGTATGGTGTGCTATTAATAACGTGTGTTCAATTAATCTAACAGTCGTGTCTCGATTTCAGGGAATTAATTCACGCTGTGAGTCACCACAGTTCGATAGTTCCTTTAATATAAATAGGCAATAAAACATTTCAATCCGCTGGGTGAGACATTTACACTGTCAATCTGTTCGCGTTAAAAAGACTTCAAGTTAAAAAAATCTCAAGATTTCTTCTGGTTCCTTGCTTAAATTTCCCCTTCTCGACACAGATGCATTTAACTCATTGTAAAATGAAATGGCGACACATACAAAAACAAACACATTTTAATTTTTTCGAGGGGTTGCAGCAAAATCGTGTGCTGTTCTCAGACTTCGTAAACAGAAACATGAAGTTGCATCAATTAAAATAATTTCAACAAAAACTATTTTTCCGGTTGCAAAAATGATGTTTAATTTTGGCTTTATTAAATTTCTCATGTTACATTTAAACTTAAACTTTCAATTGTGTCTTATCATCGTTTGTGCTAACGATAACTAAAAATATGTACATAGTTTGATTTAATTACCACCTAACATTAAATTTTGGGTGGTTCAATTTCTACCTATTATTTTACTTAGCTAAATGAACTCTGGAAATCATCTTCGGATATGTTATGCCTTACGTTGTTTTTAATCACATTTAAATTATCTTATTATCTCTTAACATTGGTCTGAAATATTATACTTCCTTTTGAAGTTGATTTTCAGTGCGCCTTGATTCTTGTTATACAAAAACATTCATGTAGATGGTAAAGAACGATCCAAAAGTCATCAATAGTGCACCTGTAAAAAAGAAAGTTGGTAAATGCGACAGACTGTACAATTCAAATTAAATTTAAGAAAAATCGGTTCTGGAAAAGCATGTTATTTCTTTAGTTACAAAACTATATATACATAAACAATTTCATTGTATATTTATTGAGTTTATTTTTAATGTATGCTCTCCTGCAGTTACTAATGTTATTTTGACTATGACTACTAAAAGACAACGCAAAATATTATAAATACCATTTTGAAAACCTGAAATATAAAAATCTCCAACTGAAATAAGCGCAACTTTACCTTGAACATCATTCCTTTCCAAAACTTCACCTATCAATATATTTGCTTTAACTCAACTACCATAATGTTTACATTAAGTGCAATTAACGTTATCTCACATAACATAATCTTGAACTCAAATACCATTTCCAACTTCAATATACCTTCCTTACCTAACATTATCCTCACCTCACATACACCCAAACTTATTTAAATATCCTTATCTGAAACTACCTTTATCTCTTTCATCACCAAAATATATTTACATAAGATATTTTTTGGATAATAATAATTTTCAGTTAGCTTTTTTTTTACACAAACTGCATACAACTGTACATATTTTCTACACATAACAAAGCTATTCTAGCTATATAAATTTTAAAATAATGAAAGGAATGTACTGAATATCGTTTTGATACCTGAAAGATTTTCCTTTGCTGCCACACCAGTGTTAGTGGACTTGGTTTCGTTACAATTGTTGGTCTTTAAGGATTTATAGAAGAAATGCTCATCTTCTTTACTGTATGAGCTGTGATCTTGAAATTATGAAAAACATGCAGAGATTATTGATAATAATCTTGTTAATAATGCATTGAATAATTATTGTGCTTCTTTAATTGCAACGGTATACTTCATTATGATTGTGTTCGAGTTTGCAATCGATGTATTTAATTATGATAATTGTTAATATCCGTACGAAAGTACCGTCAAGAAATGACCAGGTATCAAATTTCTGCGAAACATAATTCTTGACTTTACTTTAAAGCGCATTTTAAAAGGGATTTTCAGTTCCATCAAGAATTATGTGTCACAGTCTTCTGTTAAAAGTTTTAGTTTGATTTTAAAGTTAATTGTGCAAGTATAACTTAAACATTATTGAAGCTAATGGCCTTAGTGCAAATTAAATGTGAAAAAAAAATCAAGACAGAAAAGATTGCTGAATTTTACAGCTATTTTTTCTGTTGTTTTTGAAATTGAAGAAAGTTGATTCTTATATTCTATCAGTGTTGAAAAGTACTCATGTTTGTAAGCAAACATTCAAGAAAATGTTACATATCAAGTAAACACTGAAGGAGATAAAAACAATTGTACACTGCTTCCATTGAAAAACGAAATGTTCAGATAAACTTAATGTCGAAAAGACCTCACGAAGGAAAAACGAAATAATGATCTATAGTTAGTTTGTACTCATGTTAGTTATTTTGGGTAAATAGTATGGTACTTACTTGCATACTCTAAAATTTTTAGTTCATTGCTGAAATGTTTGATTCCATGTGCATTTACCGGAGTAAAAAATTCTTCAGGGGCTTTCTCAACCATACGAGCCCTAAATGTGCACAATCTAAAGAGCCAAAAATACACCACCTGGTTAAAATGGCGGTATGTTGTTCCACCTTGAAACTTGCAACCTTCATAAAAATACTCGTAATCACATGCATTAGCAGAAATCATTCTATACTGAAAAGAATGTTAAATAAAATAAGCATTAATGAAAAGTATCCTGATAATTATTCAAAGTGAAACTTTGCTTTAAAAGATTTTAAATATTTTAATCAGCACATGCTAACAATTACAATTATTTTTGGTTGTTATATATGGTATGGCAACCGTCCGTCCTCATGGGACGATGTCGTGTACTCCTGCTCCTCTGTCCCCCCTCCCATTTCTCTTGGCCCTTCTCTCTTCACTCAAAGCTATGAGGGATGCTTCCGCGACATGAATGACCTCACGCACTTTATATATATATATATAACCGTTTCCACTTGCGATGCTTATGCAGGATCCTACACATGAAGTGGCAGGATAAAAATCACAAATGTGGAGGTACGCAGGAGAAGACATATGCTGAGTATGCACTCAATCCTGAGTGAGAGGCGCCTGCAGTGGTTGGGCCGTGTCCACAGGATTGACTCGGAGCGCATTCCAAAAGCCCTGCTTTACGATAAGCTGGCAACTGGTCTGAAGAAAAGAGGTCGCCCCTGCGTGCGCTACAGGACGTCTGCAATAAAGGCATGTCACTGGCGCGGATAGACCATAAAAAGTGGGAGGGCATTGCTGAGGAGTGCACCCTCTGGTGGTCCAGGGTGCGTGAGGGCACTCAAGCTGCGGAAGCCACCCTCACAGCTAGAAGTGAAGAAAGAAGAGCCAGGAGAAAGGTGGTGGGAAGATGGGCAGGAGTCAACAACATTGTCCCATGATGACGGATGGATGCCATATATACATACATAAATATAATAGAATATGTATTCGCTAATAGATAATAATTAATTTGTTCATAGTATCTCCCCAAAAAAATATTCTTATCCTGAACCAAGGATATTATGTTATAGATTCTAATTTTGGTACTAGATTGAATTATCCAAACCAACAGAATTATGCCAGCATTGGGTTAAACGTTTTTTTCGAATAAAATGGTAAAATTCTAAGGGTAAATTTTTCAAAAGAGAGCAAAGAAAGGAGCTATTGAACCAAAACGGGAAAGCCCATTCAAACCTTGACATTGAACCTAACTAAAACTAGTTAGCCAGTGGCGGATTTAGATTTGTCTTCGTGGGGGTGGGGGCAGGAGTATTTCAAACGGCGTCGCCAAATTTTACTAATATCCGAGCATTGCGTAAATACTAATCATAATTAGCCTACTAATTTATTACATTTTCTAAATCATTGAACAAGTCAAACAGAATCAACAACTGAAGCAGAAATGTTTTCAAAATAGTAACTTAAATTTATTCCAATAGTATATTTATTGATCAAAGGAAGAAACTTGGTTTAAGCGAATTTATATAGAGTCCTGAGCCCTATATAAATAGCTTTCTACGTGATGTCATTGAGTCAAAATGATTTATCGTTGATTCAAAGACAACGGTCTCAGCTAGATAACGTTCAATCGAAATTAAGGCCAATCCAGACAGACGTTCGTTTGTCATTGTTGGGCGCAAATACATTTTGATGATTTTTCAATCTACTGAAACTTTTTCAGCAGTAGCACTGCTAACAAGAAGAGCCAGCCAGCTCCTGACCGATCAAACCAGATATTAAAGTTTTATCATTTCAAAAACGATATTTAACAAGTAAATATTGGCGTAATGCAGTTTTGTGTTGATTAGAAGATTCTTGTTTAGCAAACTCGTCCATACCTTTGTTCCAATTAAAAGCTCCTTCTTCTGGACCAGACCATCCCTTGCTATAATTTTCTGATTTACAATCAGCGAATAGCCAAAAAGCGTGGCTTTATATATTTTGATTTGTTGTTGAATAGACAAGCCAACTTCTTTCTTCTTTCATACTTTCATTTCCAAAACTCTTTGTGTACCATGAAATTTGAAACTTTCGTCCCAGTTCATCTGTCGGAAATTGAAATGGTTTATTGACGCCTGTTTGACATGGCTGATTACACATAATGTATACTTATTCTCAGCAGGAATTTCCAAAGATTGAACTTCCGGTAGTTTAGTTATAAAAGATGTTAGTTTGCAACATTTGCTTGCATCTGCCTTGAGAATGGCTTCCTTCGCCAATTTTTGCCTAGCTGATCAACTGATTTTCGTTTATTGCAGTGATCGCCTGCTGACTCAGCCATGGCTTTAATTTAAAGCTCATTTTAATCTAGTACGAAACACAATTAATTATTGTCATAAATCCAAACTGAGAAGTATAGTGTTAGAAGTGTGTTAAAGTGCTCACGATAAACAGTATGACACATTTCCAGTTGCTAAAAATACTTTACTGTCGGAACTTGGAATACAGCTTTAATTTTGGTGTTCATTGAGGGCGTCTTTAGGGTTCGTCATTTTAGACCCAACAGGGGCGCGTTGGGGGTGGCAAGCTGCCCCCGCGCCTATAGCCAAATCCGCCACAGTAGTTAGCCTCAAACTTACTAGGTCAGCACAGGAAAGTAAGTCCATAGCTTTCACTATTGGTATTTTGTGTTTAAAACATTGAGTATCTATCTTGAATTAGCAACGGAATAATAAATACCAAATATTTGCCATTGAGGAAGGCAGCGCCTAGTTTGTAAAGCCACATTATACATAATAACACTGAACTTTTTTCAATTTGTTTGGCAAATGTAACTTTTAATTCTTTTAAAATTTACATTCTAGGTAGAAATTTATTTCACATAGTAAAAAACTAGCTTATACTTAATTCAGGTAACCATGTTGAAGATATATTTCAGAAACAATTTTCAAAGTTTCATTTGAGAGTTTTCCTTAATGTTTATGTCTTGGATTATGATGTATGAATATTTTTTTACAAGAAAAAATCCCTTACCGGTTGCCATAAGTGAAGGCCAGCTCCACGGTAGGTGCTACAATCTGGTCTTCGAGGGAATTTGAATTCATACAAAATAAATGGTGGCATTATCTCCCCTTCAGCAAGAGTAATCTTTCCTGAGGTGTTAAACACGCCAAAGGCGCCTCTACATTTTTCTTCACTTGTCTGAACACAATTCCTATCTTCAAACTCTTTCAAAGTGATTTCCAAGTTCTGTATTTCTTGAAATGATGTAAAAAAAAATTAATTAAAACCAAGAGTAGCCATTTACTGACTTGTCGCTTCATAATTCTGTGTCATGGAAAACGTTACATTTGTTTTCAAGTTTTCTTGTTTTCACGGGGACAAGACATACACGTTTAATGTTTTACCCATAATTCTGTAACAAAATTTTTGTTAATTATTCGAGTGACACTATATTTGTCCTTGGAACCCCAAATATTGCTTAAATCATCTCTGACTCCAAAGTTACTCTAATTTGTCCTTGTAACCCCAAATATTGCTTAAATCATCTCTGACTCCAAAGTTACTCTAATTTGTCCTTGTAACCCCAAATATTGCTTAAATCATCTCTGACTCCAAAGTTACTCTAATTTGTCCTTGGAACCCCAAATATTCCTTAAATCATCTCTGACTCCAAAGTTACTCTAATTTGTCCTTGGAACCCCAAATATTCCTTAAATCATCTCTGACTCCAAAGTTACTCTAATTTGCGCCTACCTTCCCAACTCCCAATGCCTCTATCCCAGTGCTTCTCAAAATTTTTAGTATTGCGGACCGGCAGGAATTTTTTTCCATTTCACCACGGACAGGTGAACTATTTTGCCTGTACTGACGTGGTAGCAAAATGTCCTTTCTTGATAACTTCTACGGACCGGCATCGGATGGCCCACGGACCGGTGAACTATTTTGCCTGTACTGACGTGGTAGCAAAATGTCCTTTCTTGATAACTTCTGCGGACCGGCATCGGATGGCCCACGGACCGGTGAACTATTTTGCCTGTACTGACGTGGTAGCAAAATGTCCTTTCTTGATAACTTCTGCGGACCGGCATCGGATGGCCCACGGACCGGTGAACTATTTTGCCTGTACTGACGTGGTAGCAAAATGTCCTTTCTTGATAACTTCTGCGGACCGGCATCGGATGGCCCACGGACCGGTGAACTATTTTGCCTGTACTGACGTGGTAGCAAAATGTCCTTTCTTGATAACTTCTACGGACCGGCATCGGACGGCCCACGGACCGGTGAACTATTTTGCCTGTACTGACGTGGTAGCAAAATGTCCTTTCTTGATAACTTCTACGGACCGGCATCGGACGGCCCACGGACCGGTGAACTATTTTGCCTGTACTGACGTGGTAGCAAAATGTCCTTTCTTGATAACTTCTGCGGACCGGCATCGGATGGCCCACGGACCGGTGAACTATTTTGCCTGTACTGACGTGGTAGCAAAATGTCCTTTCTTGATAACTTCTGCGGACCGGCATCGGATGGCCCACGGACCGGTGAACTATTTTGCCTGTACTTACGTGGTAGCAAAATGTCCTTTCTTGATAACTTCTGCGGACCGGCATCGGATGGCCCACGGACCGGTGAACTATTTTGCCTGTACTGACGTGGCAGCAAAATGTCCTTTCTTGATAACTTCTGCGGACCGGCATCGGATGGCCCACGGACCGGTGAACTATTTTGCCTGCACTGACGTGGTAGCAAAATGTCCTTTCTTGATAACTTCTGCGGACCGGCATCGGATGGCCCACGGACCGGTGAACTATTTTGCCTGTACTGACGTTGTAGCAAAATGTCCTTTCTTGATAACTTCTGCGGACCGGCATCGGATGGCCCACGGACCGGTGAACTATTTTGCCTGTACTGACGTGGTAGCAAAATGTCCTTTCTTGTAACTTCTGCGGACCGGCATCGGATGGCCCACGGACCGGTGAACTATTTTGCCTGTACTGACGTGGTAGCAAAATGTCCTTTCTTGATAACTTCTGCGGACCGGCATCGGATGGCCCACGGACCGGTGAACTATTTTGCCTGTACTGACGTGGTAGCAAAATGTCCTTTCTTGATAACTTCTACGGACCGGCATCGGACGGCCCACGGACCGGTGAACTATTTTGCCTGTACTGACGTGGTAGCAAAATGTCCTTTCTTGATAACTTCTACGGACCGGCATCGGACGGCCCACGGACCGGTGAACTATTTTGCCTGTACTGACGTGGTAGCAAAATGTCCTTTCTTGATAACTTCTGCGGACCGGCATCGGATGGCCCACGGACCGGTGAACTATTTTGCCTGTACTGACGTGGTAGCAAAATGTCCTTTCTTGATAACTTCTGCGGACCGGCATCGGATGGCCCACGGACCGGCACTGGTCCGCGGACCACAACTTTGAGAAGCACTGCTCTATCCTACTTCCGTGCAACTAATGGCTAGTCCGAGAGAGGGACAAATAAAGTTAAGTGTCCAAGTCCAGCAAGGCTTGTTTACAGTAAGTACCCTAAGTTCTGGAGCTAATTGCCACATTTATAAGTTACTTACCTGATAGGCCTTGAAAAATGACGAATACAGCAAAAATCAACTTCAGCTGTTGCATGTCGATTTGAAAAAAATATTTTGCTTTCTGGAAAATAACACAAATTACATGCAAAAATTACTTTATTAACTTAAGTTGTTTCACTCAGTGTTCCTTTTTGTCTAGTAGGCAATATTATGTACTTGTTACTAATTAAATATTGTTGCAATTTGTGGTGTTAAGATGAAGATGATGGTACAAAATATTTTGTAACTAAAAAAAGCAAGTAATAAAAACTCGAATGAGTATTTAAACGCAATTTCCAACAAAGAATTTCCGATATAAAGCGCACCACGCAACAATCTAACATTAGCATTCACAAAGCGGGGAATCCCAATTAACTATCATTCTAGATTACATTAAAAGTAATTTCAAATCAATTATTCTGAAACTAAACACAACAATTGCTATCTACAAATTGCTGCTAAAATTACGTAAGTCGAACGAAAAGAGATTTTTCAAAAATTCCTTCTTCACCATTGTTATTAATATTATTAGCTATCGTTTGGCGTTTGTTTCAACCCGATAGATGTTATCGCTGGCGAGAATTTGACAAAATACTGATATTTTTAAAATATATATTTTTTTTCCAGGAAATCCAGTAAACCTTTTCGGAATTTTTATTTTGGCCCGTGCACATTCTTGCTACCTCCTTAACATATTTGCAAAAAGACCCGAACTCTCTATCTGGCGGGATTCAGTAGGAGTTGCTGTTCAAAGCTCGAACAGACAGGCCGGAAAATTCAAATATATAAACGCAATTTTTCCCAAGAGAAATTGCGTTAACAACAAATTAAGTTGGTAGCTATCAGTGCGTGTAATCTTACTGTTGCAATTAGATAACTAAATTTTATTTTTAAATATTATATCATAATGGCGTTAAAATCATATTTATATTTATGGTCATTTGGCGTCAAGAGTAATTTTTCATACAGCATCGGCGAGCAATTTTTTTGGGTTGACTCCACTTTGAGGTTGATGATTTTAGCGGAGCACCGAACCATTTAAAATAATGTTACCAAAGAAATATTTGTGTGACCATTCTAAATTAAACACATTGGATCTATCACCAATTTAGGCTTTTTCGGAGGGCTTAATGGAACTTATGGCTTCTCTTTGTTTTGAAAGTTTTACATTTTACTGTTGCAAAAACAAATTTTAAAACTGAGAAACCAGAAATATGCATGTTTAAACTGCTTGCACACGCGCATAGTCGTAGCCGCTCTAACGGAAGACACGAGACGATCTTTCGGTCGCGGACATGAGGCAAATCTCAGAGTATATTTGCGGGCCATAAAAACCTCTTTGGTGGGCCGTATGTGTCCCGCACTTTTCCCAGCCCTTTCATATAGAGTAAGACTGCGATAAAGCTTTAAAGTCAAATGTAAGATACACTAATGAATTTTGTAATTAAACAGTAGATCTTTCATTAATGGTCAAAAATGTATGTAAACATTTTGGCGAATTCCTACATAAGGAAGATTACATATCTACAAAGAAAAATTAAAATTTACGTTACATATTAACTACTATTCCATGGGAAACTACATAAGTAATAATAAACAGAGAAATGAAAAGAAGAAAGTTGGGCACGAGTACTTATCAAAATTATATAATAGAGAATGAAAAATGAAATATCAAACATTAAAGTTAAAAATTCAAAACTGAAAAAAGTTTTTACAGTTACGTAAAATTGTGAACTTGATTTAACCGTTTAACCAGTATGAAACGAACGTCTCAAACCATTTTATAAAATATTTTCGATGAAAATCCTATCGGGGGCATTGCCTACATATAGAATACTAGTAATTGCGTAAAGAGTATTTTAATTATAAAAATTATAAAACAAAAAAAAACAAACATCGAGGCAATGTCTAATTAAATTATCAAATAATAATGTCCAATTAAAGTTGCTAGAATTACTTAAGATATATTCCTGCTGCTCTCGCCTGGATCACGGTTCTTAAAACTTTCCAGAGTCCCATAAGGCTCTAAAGGCAAGACGATCTAACTTGTTTCTGCGTTGAGAATCTATTGAATCTACTTATAAGTAATTTTGAAAATTGATGTAACGATGAGTAAGATCGATCGTATCCAGGCTGTGCAAAACAAAAATCAATTAAGAAATCTATAAGTTTTATTTTATTTAAGGCAAAAGTTTAACATGTAGCAAAAAATAATAAACTCAAGATGGCAGATATTTGTTTACAAAATGCTACTGGCTAAATGGAAAAAAATGACGTCAATTTTTCCTCCTCTACGTAATCAGATTTGAGAGTATTGAAATTAAAAGTGACAAGCGTTCTTTCATTATATTTGTTAGTTTTTTTTTCTACAAAGTATTTTAGAGATGCATTTCATTAGGTTCTCCGAGAGAATTTCACCTGGAAGCATCTAGCATTGGATGAAGACGTTTTCGAGGCATCTGAAAGTTGGTTAAATTCATAAGTAATTTTGTATTATTTATACCAAATATTGTTGAAAATATTTTCAAAACAAAATTATGCTTTAATAAAAATATGGAGGAAAGCTTTTTAAAAAAAATTTCTGGTAACACTGCACAGATTGTTTACCTAGAAATCTTACAACCTTGGACTAATTTTTTCCCCGATATTTTCAAGTGACTTGAAATTTATTTTTTTAAATTTTTTATTTATGCTTGTTTTATTTGAGATTATTATGATTCTTTGACAGTCTCCTTAACTGAAAAAAAATCAGTTTATTTGTCGGGTAAGAAAAATTTCAAATATAAAAACCATTGATTTCCATTTGGTGAAAAACGTACATATAAGAAACAGAAATAGTCAAAGTTTTGCACTAGTTTCTTAGTTGCTGAGAGAATTTCGATGGCGGTGGTTTCAAATCTCCACAGTTCTTTGCGAAAAACTAATGTAACTGCGTACAAGAAACTATTGTTTTTGACTAAGAACAAGGAATCTAGGTTCTGTGAAATTATAAAGACACACATTATCGAAACTATAATACGAAAAAAAATATTAATAAATTTAAAAAAAAGATAATAAAAAACCCTTTCATAACATTTTCAAAATACGTAAAAAAATCTTATTTCAAACATTATTAAAAACAATGCGAGTGAACGTCGGGGGTTGGGGGTGTGCTGATGCATTGTTGGTCTCGAGACATGCGATCAGCGGTTAGCTACCTGCCCCCTCTCAATCTGCACCAGTCTAGCTTACCAGCCATAAACTGTGACTGGCCGACCCTAGTGAGGGTTAGTCATGTTCGCAAATAGGAGGAAAAGAACGGGCACAAACATAAACATTAAAAAAAAATTTTTTTTAAATATTTCCTCTGGGGCTTGAACCCAGTAATTTCCCGCGTGTTAGGCAAATGTGATAACCACTACACTACAAATAACAATATTCTATGAAAAAGGACAACGCAAGTTTTGTCTGCGGCCGTTTTGACGGGTAACCGCTGAGTGTATCTCGGCAACAACGCAAAACACTATAATCGAAATTTGTGGGTCTCTCTTGCATGAAGACATTGTTCGTGAAGCAAATAATTCAGTTGCATTTTCTATACTTGCCGACGAGACACATGACATTTCAGGGATTGAGCAGATGTTACTTGGTGTTAGATTTGACAAAGAACAAAATGGGAAAATGATGGTCACAGAAGAATATATGGGATACATTCCAATTGTCAATAGAACAGCTGAAGATTTAACCAACACCATTATTACTAACTCATTAGAATTTTGATTAAATATGACAAAGCTTGTTGGTCAAGGATACGAAGGATGTTCTACAATGGCAGGTAAAGAAGGAGGAGTCCAAGCAATAATTCGAAAAAATACCCAAAAGCAGCAATTGTTTATTGCAGTTCACATATACTAAATCTTGTTGTGAACGATTTAAATAATGTGAATGTTATACGAAACACAATAGGAACAATTAAGTCAATTATATTGTTTTTCCGCGAAAGTAATTAGCAAAGACCAACATTATGAGACAAGGCACTGACCACCTTCCAGCAATCTCCATTGAGGGAAACACCTTGGACGTCGTCGATGATTTCACCTACCTTGGCAGTAACATCACAAGCACACTCTCCCTGGATAAGGAAATAGGGACCAGAATCGGCAAGGCCGCATCATTAATGACTAGGCTGAATCAAAGAGTGTGGAACAATGCGCAGCTCACAGATAGGACGAAACTTACTGTGTACCAGGCCTGCGTGCTCAGCACACTCCTCTATGGCAGTGAGTGCTGGACGACCTACGCCAAGCAAACAAAGCAGCTCAACAGCTTCCACTTACGATGCTTGCGTAGGATTCTACGCATCAAGTGGCAGGACAAAATCACCAATGTCGAGGTACTCAGAAGAAGCCATATGCTGAGTATGCACTCAATTCTGAGTGAGAGGCGCCTGCGTGGTTAGGTCATGTCCACAGGATGAGCTCGGAGCGCATTCCTAGAGCCTTGCTTTACGGTGAGCTGGCAACCGGTAAGAGAAAAAGAGGTCGCCCCTGCTTGCGCTTCAAGGACGTCTGCAAGAAAGACATGTCATTGGCAAATATAGAGTATAAAACGTGGGAGACCATTGCCGAGGAGCGCACCTCCTGGCGGGGAAATGTGCGTGAGGGCATTCATGTCGCGGAAGCATCCCTCATAACTTTGTGTGAAGAGAGAAGGGCCAGGAGAAAGGGCAGGAGGGGCAGAGGAGCAGGAGTACACGCCATCGTCCCATGAGGACGGACGGTTGCCATACCAATTAGCAAAGAAAACTTATTCTAAATGGTCCTTAGCTGTGTGAAACTTGATGGTCACATAAATATAAAAGCTTGCGGATTTTTGCTGAAAATGTTACAGAAATTGTTAAGCAACTGGAATATTTAGAACAATTAGTAATGTAATCAGTTATACTTGCAGATATAATTCTTTTTATGTTTGATAAATGTAAACTGTCTTCCATGTAGTAAACTTTCAGGAAATTTAGTTCAGTTATATTGTAACAACTTTATGACATTTTTATGACATTTTCTTTTCAAATTTAGGAGAGGGGGTGGGGCAAATGCCCCCACTTGCCCCCCTTCCCTACGCCCATGCCAATATGTAAATGTAGGTATTTTGAGAAGGATATATCTTTTCAGCTATTTGTTAATTCTCGTTATTTTAAGACAGCTTATTGGACTCGAAAAAGGTAAAAAAGACTCGTAATTTTACTATGTTAACAATTTTGAGAACATAGCGATTCGACTGTAATTATGCTTCAAAACAATGTTTCGAACAAATTTAATCTAAACATATATACTTACTTTTTGAGCTATGTGGTTTTCCAGTTTTAGAAATGACAAATCCTAAATTATATG
Source organism: Ampullaceana balthica (assembly GCA_944989445.1). Taxonomy (NCBI): domain Eukaryota; kingdom Metazoa; phylum Mollusca; class Gastropoda; family Lymnaeidae; genus Ampullaceana; species Ampullaceana balthica. Next base: position 60,747 of record CALYLW010000544.1, on the reverse strand, counting down.
TTCACTAGAATGTTTTCAAATGATTGAAGAGGAAATGTTGTTTTGTTCTCCTCTCGAATTGCGATGTCAAGGAATTAATGTATTTAATAAAGTTAATGAACACTGTCAAGTGTGAATCACGAGTTGGATGACTGAGAGGCCACGTGAGTGAAAGCGCGGGAAGGGGAGTTGTCAGAATTCTGGGGTAATGGCGGATTGTGTGGCTCAGGACTCCACGTTGTATAACCTCAAATTATATATGTTATGTGCATAGTGAAGATATTAAAATTGTTTTATTGAAACCAGTTCTTCAGAGGATTATTGTATGCAAGGTTATGTATTGAGAGAACGCCTACAAGATATATTAATAAGTAAAACATCACAAAGATGTTACAAACACTTCGACAAGTTTAATTTGGAAGACAAGATTGCATATTGATGGAGCTTCAGCTATGTAGGCTCATGTATGTGGTTTTCGGTTTTCGTAAGAGAGAGGAGTACCAAAATTGAATTATCCTTCGTCAAGCTCTGCTTGTGAAACATTTGTAACCTGAACTGGAGATCGTCTTTCACGATATTATCAAGGTTTTAGATTTCATATTAGGACATGTACTGGATACGTGACTGTTTCGTGATTTATGTAAAGAAGATGAGGCTGAACGTACAGACTTAAATTATCTCACCAAAAAGCGCACTCAAATGGAAAATCTATCTATCTGTGTTCAGCCACTCCGGCAACTTTAAGTAAAAACTTTCTACAGGGACGCAGCGCCTTTACAGATACATGTGTGGAAGTCAGTTCTTTAAAATAATATGGCGCTAATCCTTCTATAGTGTCGTATGCCAGTGGAGAGCAATCATTTTAATTACTACAAGATGCACATACGTAAATCCTTTTAAAACACATTTAACCAGTCTTTGCTTATTTTTTTTATTCGAAGAAAAAAAAGCTTTGCTAACCTCAATTTCAATTTCATTTTTTTTGTTTTGCATTCTTTTGACAACATGTAGTTCGCATTTTTTAGTAGCTGTATGAACTAAAATTACGGTAGATAAGTTATGGTTGGGTAGACTTGTGTCATACGGAAACACTCAGTGGATGTAAAGTGATAGTTGACTTTAAAATGTAGATAGCGTTTTAATGCAACGTTTTATGTGGAAAAAAAACTTGTCGAGTGACATAGGGATCTCTGCAAATAGTTTTATTCTGCTAGCGTGCTAGGCTATGGGAAGCACAGAATAGAGAGAGAGAGAGTGTGTGTGAGTGAGAGTGAGATAGAGAGACAGACTGACTGAGAGATAACAGAGAGAGAGACAGACAGACAGAGAATGAGAGAGACATGTGTAGAGAAAGAGATACAAATCTATAGACAGTGAGAGGCAGAGATGGAGAAAGATAGATTTAGAGAGAGACAGGGACAGAGAGAGACACTATTTTTCAAGATTAAAAAGAAATAATGACGAACTTAAATTTTTAAAAGTTTATGGAAAAAAAAAGATTTGGGGCCCGGCCACGAAGGAGATGACATTAGGAGTTTAGTACACTATAGAATTTAAATATGGGCCATCAAATTTTTATGTATCAAGTTTGGTCAAGATTCATCCATTTACCTACTAGCCACTGTTTAAAATACCTTTTACATAACTCATGTAACGAAAATGAGAATTTGACACACCCCCCCCCCTTTTGCCCTTAGTAATAGGTATTTTAAAAAGACATGCCAGAAACTTTTGTGGAAACATACTGAACAACGTCCTTAATTAAGTTTCAAGGCGATCGGATGAATACAATAATATTTATACAGATTACATAAGAAATAAATAGAGGTAAAAAAAAAGATTTTTAAAAACCACTTTTTTTATAAGTGTACTAAAAAGAAGAAAATAATTTAAAACTAATAAGTTCAAGTAATTTCATATAGTATGACTAAAAACGTGGGGCGGGCGCTTATGAGGTTTAGCATATGCGGTGGTTCACTCATTCTCTCACTTATAGATCTCTCTTTTGCCTTCTTAATTAGACATCTTTAATTTTTATACCAAACACCCGCCCCACGTTTTTAGTCATATTAAATCAAAGTACTTGAACTAATAAGTTTTAAATTATTTTCTTCTTTTTAGTCCACTTACAAAAAATGTAGTCTTTAAAGATAATTTTTTAAACTTTATTTATTTTATTCTTTTTAGTCCACTAATACAAATGTGGTTTTCAAAAATATTTTTTACCTCTATTAATTTTATTCTTTTCAGTCTACTAATAAAAACGTGGTTTTTAAAAATATTTTTTTACCTCTATCTTTTTTACCAAACACCTCATAAGCGCCTGCCGAACGTTTAATAACAAAGCGATGAGGTCACGACGTGAACTCGCCACGTGAAATCAAACTATGGCAGGCGGGTAGTGATGCTTATATTAAGATAAACTAAGAAATACATTAATTTAATTACGGTAAATTCGATCGATCTGAAATTTTAATACAATGTATTATCATCCAAGATCTATCTGTGGTAAAACTTTGAGATCTCTAGGACCATCAGAAGTAGTTTAATTTTACGTTGGCAAATTTGAAAAAACTATGGACAGACAAACCACCAACAAACAAATAATGCCACAGGAAAGAAAGGGAGTTAATACAAATTTTATTAAAAAATGTCATTCAGGGCGCCATTGGTTTAAAATTTAAAGTTAAAAACACATTGATTTCAATCTGGATCAGGATATATTTTTCTACAATTGTCAAATCGAGGAAAAATAGAATTGGTAATTTAGTGCCCCAAAGGAATTGATAAGAAGAGTTCATTGCCCTAGATTATAATATGAATCATTAAGTTTTTCAAGATCCGTTTATTTAAACAGTAGTAGGCATTTAAATTATTGTGTATAAATGGCTTATAATAGGAAAAAACACTACTTTTAGGCCCCGGCTTCCAATTAATGATATATTAAAAACAATCTTATTCACCTGTTGTCATTTTGAGAGTGTACTAAACCAGTGGCGTCACTAGGGGGGGCGGGCCGCCCCGGATGACATCCATCAGGGGGTGACACCCGAGCCTAAAATTTTACTGTGTATGATTTTATGTAAGAAAACAAAAGATGACAAATTTTTTAATCTAGAAAGAAATTAAGAAATACAATGAAATACGTTAAACGCGAAAATTCTAATTAAAAAAAAATATCAGTTAACTTTCAATAATAAAACAGTCCCAACACACAAACAACATTAAAACAAATTAGGAAAAAAAAAGAAATAGTCGCAGCAGAGAGATCTTTAAAAAAGGCTGGAATGAAAGAGGCAGTGTCTTCTGTTTAAAAGATATAAAGCCATTGGGCTTGGACACACCGACAGCATGAACGAATCCCACCTCACCACTCCCTCCCCCACAGTGGGGTGGGGGGGAATACGATTTTTATCATCACCCCCCCCCCAAAGAAAAAAATTAAAATGATGGGTTTTCTTTGTTGATGTTTTTCTTGAGGAAAATTATGATTTCAATGTCTTTGAGTTAATATTTATATATATATATATATATTTATTAAAGGCGTGAAAGCATAGATATGCATGTTTATATACAGGTAGTCCTCCGGTTACGACGGTCCCATCCCGACTTACGCTGTTAAGTGCTTACGAACGCGCCCCCGTAAAGAATAGTATTACGCGTTATTCCGTATTTAAAAAAAAATTCATGAAGTAACGAATTCTTTTCTCTATTTGAAATAACAAAAATTATTGAAAAATATGTATGATTATTATTTCAACATACAACTTTCGTTTGCGAATTTTTCAAATGGCGAAGTTTTCAATCAAGTCAATAAAGCTGAGTAAGCTTACAAGTTCATTTTCAATGCTCATTTGAGAGAGCATATTCAGCCTTTTTCGTCCTATGCAAATTCTAACTCATTATATATTCTTTTCAACTTTGAAAAGGATCGCTCTCAGCTGCAGTTTGATGTCATCATTGAAAGATAGATGCGAAGTGCGATGTGTACATTTGTAAAGGACTGTGTGAAATATAGCTCATTCAAAAGCAGCAAAATTTTTAGCTCTGTGCAAATTTTTGAGTTTCGCTTTGTGCTAATTCAATTTCCTAACCCTGAGCCTGGGGCTGGACAATAACATTTTTAAGAGTTCTGAAAATGGACTAATTCTGAAGGTAAGCAGTCTTCGAAATCACTCATGAACCTACATGGGGAAGAAAATCAGAAGCCCCGAGCCTAGTGCTCTCTATAGGTCTTGCCGGAAGACCCCCTTAGCCCTCTGGCCACCAAAGGGACGTAACAGCTGAGGACCCCCCCCCCAAAAGCGGTCGCTTCTGAAGCGGCCACCTGGGCATCCAGGATATACAGTCGAAGATGCCTCCCACTAAGTTGCCCTCACAAGGAGGTGGTGGAATTTCCTAATAAGACCGCTACCACTTTGGCGCCATCCCGGCAAAGCACATGTGTCTCCATGGTTAGGACCACCGCAGACCGGGGGATCATCAAAGACATACCTAGGGTGCAATCCCCACTGGAAGGTTTCCTCAGAGCTGGCGTCCAATGCGTTCTTCGCGGCACTTTTTGCTAATCCGTTCTGACGCTTCTGGCCCTAAACCGGCACCATTCGATGGCGTTGCTGGTAAATTGAGGGGGACGAAACGGTTGCTTTGGATTTACCCGACCCATTCTTCGAAATCATTTGAATGTTCTTCCATTAACTTGGCTGCTGCCCATCGGGTGGCGAAAGTGCTGAGCTCAGTTAGGTTTGTAAGAAAGCCAAATTTCTCATGGATGTATTTATATGCACCTAACCAATGTTTTAGGGCTTAAGAACGTTTGTCAATGATTACCAGAAATACTTCAATCTTGAATTTTTTTTCCTGGAGAATACTGTTTTGTTGATGTCCCTTTATCAAACTGACGCTTTTTTTTTCTCGATAGTATTGAAGATTGTTTACATTGTTTTTACAACGGACTTTTCCTTTCCTTTGTCTTCATAGGAATAAAATTAATAATGCTATTTTTTAACAAACTCAATGAGAGACTTCCTTCCCAAATTTCAAGTAAAATAGCGACCTTCAGTTGTTCAATTTCCTTTAGAAATCCTTCTTCTTCAAGTCGGCAGTCACGTGGCTGATTTTCATTCGTTGCTAATTCTTCCAGTGCTGCGATATTCTCATGGTATGAGCTATTAACAGACCATACAGCATAATGCCAGGCTGATCATTTTGTGTCAGACAAGGCTTTGTTAACATGTATCAATTTCATATGTTTTTGAAGTACCTGTCAACGATGAGTAGATGCAACAAGTCGGGTATAAAGATTTTGCAGAAGACAAAAAAATCTGACCGCAGTGGGACAACCTGCTGCTCTTTTCCCAACCAAATTAAAGGAATGCGCTGTGCACGGCACATAATGAGCTACAATGCACTTCTTACGAAGAATAGCCTGGTTTCCGTTATACTTCCTACTCATTTGCAGCATTGCCGTATGACTGTCCAAGGCATTTTCAGGGATTCGTACAAACATAATGGTCTGCATCTTTATTATACACTATAATTCATAACAAGTTTGGAGGCCCTTAAATTATTGGGGGCTTTAGCCCGTTCAGCATCCCCCCCTTTTAATCCGCCATAGGGGGGGGGGTCCACGCATCTGTGACGATGTGGTACTAGGAGGGGGGTGTTTAAGAAATGTGACGTCACATCAAAAACGCGAAACTTTAAATAAAAGTTTAACTTTAATATTTGATTGTTTACCATTTATTTAATTACGTTTTCAATGACTTCACGCGTGTTACGATATTACAGTGCAGACTTACCCTAAATACATATTTAAAGGACAAAAAATAATTTGCAACATGCTAATTTTTATTGAGAAAATACGGCTTGGGGGAGGGGTGTCAAAGTTTTGTGACGTCATATCGTAAAAAAGGGGTGGGGTCTATGTTTTTGTGACAAAGTATGACGGTGGGGTAAAAATCGGCAACCTCGCGTGACGTCATTTATGGACGGCCCCTTCAGTCGTGAAGGGGTGACACCATGAGCTACCGCCCCGGGTGACACCAACCCTAGTGACGCCTCTGTACTAAACAACTTCCAAAAGTTTCATTCTCCTACTTCTACCTACACGCAATTTAAAGAATTAGTGATGAGTGAGTCAGGGCTTTGCCTTTTATTTGTGTTGTTGTGGTGGTGCTGGTGGTGGTGGTGGCGCTGGTGAGTGTGGTGGTGGTGATGGTTGTGCTGGTGCTGGTGTTGTGTTGGTGGTGGTGTTGTGTTGGTGGTGGTGTTGTGTTGGTGGTGGCGTTATGTATGTGGTGGTGCTGGTATCGGTGCTGGTGGTGGTTGTGTTGGTGGTGGTTGTGCAAGTGGTGCTGGTGGTGCTGATGGTGGTGCTGATGCTGATGCTAGTGGTGCTGGTGCTGGTGGTGCTGGTGGTGGTGGCGCTGATGCTGGTGTTAGTTGTGCTGGTGGGGGGGGTGCTGGTGACGAAGATTTTATTAAAACAATCTGATTTTTTTATTGTTTCTATTGCACTCAGATCTGCTGGTTTGCAATTGCAATATTTCCTGAATTTAATTAAATTTCCGGAGATACGGGTTGTTGCAAATCCCAACAAATTTGGTGTAATCTTTTCTATATAAACTAAATATTATTGTCATTTTTTGACCTTGCTAATTTTGACGAAGATCTATCCAAACGATCTGATTTTCAGATTTTTCTATTGCACTCAGATGAGCTGGTTTGCATTTGCAAGATTTTCTGGATTTTAATTGTTTTGCGGAGATATGGGCTATTGAAAATGCCAATAAATTTGTTGTAATTTTCTCCATATAAACTATATATTATTGTTCTGTTTTGAACTTGAAAATTATGACGAAGATCTATCAAAACGATCTGATTTTTTTTTATTTTTCTATTGCACTCAGATCAGCTGGTTTGTTTTTTCAAGATTTCCTGAATTTATTTAAAATTTCCAGAGATATGGGTTGTTGAAAATGCCAATAGATTTGGTGCCATATAAACTATATATTTTTGTCATTTTTTGACCTTGCAAATTTTGGTGGTGGTGATGCTGGTGCTGGTACTAGAGCTTGTGGTGGTGGTGCTTGTGTTGGTGGCGTGGTTTTGCTGGTGCTGTTGGTTGTGTTGCTGGTGGTATTGTGTTGGTGGTGTTGTGTTGGCGATGGCGGTGCTTGTGTTAATGATGGTGCAGGTGCTTGTGTTAATGATGGTGCTGATGCTTGTGTTAATGATGGTGCTGATGCTTGTGTTAATGATGTCGCTGGTGCTTGTGTTAATGATAGTGCTGGTGCTTGTGTTAATAATGGTGCTGGTGTCTGTGTTAATGATGGTGCTGGTGCCTTTGTTAATGATGGTGCTGGTGCTGATGATGGTGCCGGTGCTGACGATGGTGCTGGTTGTGGTGGTGCTGGTAGTGATGATGGTGCTTGTGTTAATGATGGTTCAGGTTTTGGTGGTGTTTGCCTTTTATTAGTATAGATTATTTGAACTTTTTCTATGTTTTAAAAGTAAACTTTAAAAAACTGACAATGAAATAAACCTTAGCTGTTTGTATTTATTTAGTTTTCCATTGTAACTTTTTATTAAAAAAGCATCCTTCAAGGCACCTTAGAAGAGGACGGGGGAAGAGATCGACAGCAGACAAGTTGGCCGGTTCCCTTCTACAGTGCCTGCCTTGAACTTGAAGGATGATTTTTGTCAGGCTATCATGTTACAGCACATGACCGAACCATGCCAGAATGCGTCTCTTAATTATCCCTAAAATGGTTTCTTGACGACCCACAAGACATAATCATTGAGGTTATATTCTAGATAAGTGATCTGGAGACATCTATGTGTAAGCAAATCTTAGTTTGCAACAGGGTCTTCCAACTATAGAGAGAGGTGGATGTGTGGTGGTCACTGAATGTTTTTTGCATGATTTTTGCTAGGAAGATGTTGATAGGACAGGTGAGAGACTCCAAGCAGCATCTTTAAGAAGTCCCCAAAAACAGCCTTTAAGTAGGAAGGCATAGCTCGCCTAACTGTAGAGTTCTTCGATCTTTTATACCAGCCCTTCTTCAATGTTGAAAATTTCTCATGAATTCTCATACGTCCCTCGTGCCATACTCAATCAAAGGCTTTCTTGAAGTTTATGCAGTTATTTATACTGTAGATATTTTTCTGTGAGCAGGAAAAAATTGAAGATCTGCTCGATTTTGCTTTTGCCTGGTCTGAAAAATTGGCTATAACCTGCTAAGGGATGTATCCTATGGCGGATTAAACGGGGGGCTGAACGGGCTAAAGCCAGGGGCCCCCGATGATTTAGGTGCCCCCAAGTTTAGTATAATTTTTAATAAAGGTGGATAAATTTTAGCATGAATCCCTAAAAATATAATAAATTAAATAAATTAATAAAATCTTATCTATTAATCAGATCGCTTTGCGGACCCGGTAGCCTCGGTGTCGAAAAACTTGATTTGATTGGATCAATAAGAAAAAATATTAATAAATACTATTTATTTCTTTTAAATTTTACACATTCGTCAGGATCTCGTGGTCTTGTGGCAACGTGTTGGCTTGTAGAGCAAGCGATAACTGGTTCGATTCCCGGCGGGTATATATTTTTTTTCAATTAAATTATCTTTTTAGTTTCCAGGCAAACAGTTATTTCTTTGTGTTCGGTTTTTTTATGAATCCGATCCCGGAGTACAGACAGATTATGAACAAGGAACCAATGGACTACCTAGTTACAAGTTACAGTCTTATATTAGCTGCTAGCAATCATTTTATTTAAAGGGACGCTAGCTGGATAGGGCCCCAGTTTGAATTGCAGCCAGGGGCCCGTGCAGTCTTTATCCGCCCCTGGACGTACCGGATTCAAATTTTGAGCCAGATTAGGCATTATTTATGGAATGAAATCCGACCAAGCTGGATTTATAAAAATGGCTGGATTTCGGATTAGTCGGAGCCGGAGTGAATATATATATTTAATAGGGCTCTACCGCCAGACGGATTTGACCAGATTTATGAAGTGAAATCCTGCCGGAGCCAGATGTGTAAAAATTGCTGGTTTCTGGATTTGCTGGAGCTCAAAATCCGGTACACCTCTAGTTTTTAGCATTATATTTTATATTTTAAATTTTTTTTGCTAAAAAGTCTAAAAGTTATCGACAACCATTGCATGGTGTGCCACTAATAACGTGTGTCCAATTAATCAAGAAGTCGTGTCTCAACTTCAAGTTATAAATTATTGTTGTGAGTCACCACAGTTCGACAGTTGTCCTTTAAGGCAATAAAACGTTTCAAAGAATTGTGTGAGACATTTACACCATCAGTCTGTCCGTGTTATCAAGACTTTAATTTTTATGATGCATGATTTTATCTGCTTCTTTACTTAAATTTCCCCTTCTTTATATGCATATATATGTAAATTACTGTAAAATAAAACGATGTCGCGTAAAAGAAAACCAAAGACATAATGAAGTGGTGTAGTAAAAAAAATGTGGTTTCCGGATCAGACTTATTAAACAGAAAAATTAAGTTATATTACTTAAAATGATTTCAACAACAAATATTTCTTTATGCTTGCAAAAATGATGTTTAATGTTGGCTTTATACATCTCCCATGAGAGATTTTAAAACGTTTAAGATGTCTTATAATCGTATGGGCTTAGGAAAACTGAAACATATACACAGTTTGCTTATATATTTTCACCAACTAACATTAAATTATGTGTTGTGCTAATTTTCCCTCTTGTGTGCTCCTTAACAAAATTCACCCTGGTAATCATCAAAATAGATGTTAGGACTTACGTTGTTATTTAAATCACATTTAAATTATCTGCATCCTCCCTTAACAGTAGTTAAAAGTTGATTTTTTCGTTTGAACTTGATTTTTAGCACGCCTAGATTCTCATTATTTAAAAACATGCATGTAGATGGAATAGAACGATGCCACGGTCATTAATAGTGCACCTGTAAAAAGAAAATTGGAATATGCTCCATATTGTACCTCTCAACTGTAATAAAACACATGACTCTGTTGTTTAAAAGGTCTAAGTGATTCACTGATAATATTTGCTCCACAAACTATTTTATTGTTTATTTACTGAGTTAGTTTTTAACGAATTCTCTTCTAGTTAACAGCTACTAAAATTATTTTAACTCCGACTACTAAAAAAACAACCTAACTTTCCTAAATATCATTCTTACAACCTGAATTATAAAATATATCTACCTGAAACACCCGAATGTTTTACTAAAATACCATATTCATTCCACGATTTCTCTCGTCCATATAGTTAATTCAACCATCGTCATCTTTACCAAAGCAGAAGCATCCTTACCTCAGCTGCAATTAATTGTACCTAAACATAATTTTCCCCTCATCTTCCTTGATTTTTTACTTTATTTTCAACGATCTTCACCTCACAGTATATGACTTCACCTCATCTACCACAATATCTACCTAATATTCTACGATCTTCAAATCACCTTATATGATCTTCAGCTTAAATTCCATAATATTAAGCTCACATTCATGATCTTTGTCTGACCTTCCATGACCTTTTCCTTACTTTTCATTAGGTTTACCTCACCTACCATTAATATTTGAGTTACTTGTACCTTACTTTCCATGTTATTTACTTTTCCTACAATATCTTCAACTCATTTTCAATGATTTCCACCTCAACTTAATTGACCTTAACATTAATTATAATGACCGTTAACTCATATAACATTCAATTTACCTCACCGACCACTAACTTAACCTTACCCCAACTTCCATCATTTTTACCTCATCTATCATGAAATTTACTTCACTCAACATATTTATATCCCTTACCATTATATACCCCAACTACCATGATCTTTTAGTCACCTACATTAAAAATACCTATCCTATCTTGATCTTTAACTCAATTGCAATTAACATAATGTCCATGATCTTAACCTCACTTAACATTACATAACCTCATTTTCCTTACCTCATCTACCAGTAACCTTAACTCCCATTGCGTTATAGTTACTTCAGCTACCATTATCTTTACCATACGTAACAAATCTATACCTTACCTAGCATTTTCCTTATCTCATGTACCATAACGTTACCTCACCCGCCATTCACTTTATCTCACCTACCATGATCTTTACCACACCTTCCATTCTCTATATACCTTACTACCATTACTTTTACCTCATCTACCATTGACGTTAACGGAACGTCCATGATCTTTATCTCAAATATCATTATTGCTACATCGCCTACCGTTATCTTACATCAAATATCATTATCGCTACATCGCCTACCGTTATCTTACATCAAATATCATTATTGCTACATCGCCTACCGTTATCTTACATCAAATATCATTATCGCTACATCGCCTACCGTTATCTTACATCAAATATTATTATTGCTACATCGCCTACCGTTATCTTACATCAAATATCATTATCGCTACATCGCCTACCGTTATCTTACATCAAATATTATTATCGCTACATCGCCTACCGTTATCTTACATCAAATATCATTATTGCTACATCGCCTACCGTTATCTTACATCAAATATTATTATTGCTACATCGCCTACCGTTATCTTACATCAAATATTATTATTGCTACATCGCCTACCGTTATCTTACATCAAATATTATTATTGCTACATCGCCTACCGTTATCTTACATCAAATATCATTATCGCTACATCGCCTACCGTTATCTTACATCAAATATCATTATTGCTACATCGCCTACCGTTATCTTACATCAAATATCATTATTGCTACATCGCCTACCGTTATCTTACATCAAATATTATTTATTAAAATTCTCCTAAATTTTTATTTACTTCCCCAAAACATTATCTATCTTTAAGTTACATTACCCCAAAGATAGTTACATAGACTTCAATTATCTGTTTGTTTTCCTCACTTACCGCTAAGTAATCATTATACGTTTCTCAACAACAATCATTTTAAATCTATCAACTCTCAAACAACTACTATCATCGGCACCACAAACGCTCCCATCGTTATTTTAAACATTTTCATATTATACTTCCTTCATCTCTTTTGCACCAAAATTTATTAATTAAAAAACGGTATTATTAAGTGACGTGAAGTTGTAAGGATTTTCATTTTTTGGACTTATTCTCCACAAGCTTACAATTATTTTTATATCAACATAAAAAGAGATGTTATATATATATAAATATATATATAAAGACTATTTTCATAAATATTTTACACATTTTATAAAACGTCTTATTTACCGATGAAATCCCACATCTACTAATTTGCTGTTTTACTAAGAGATGAAATTCGTTGTTTATTTCTGTTCTCCGATGAGACATTAAATTGGGTAAATCTATCACTCGACCTCGTGTTTTTTTTATTTCCGCCCCTCTTTTTTATATCCTTTATATTAACTCGTGGTGTCTGGTTGAACCCTTGATTGCTTGCTTGTCGCCAAAACTTTGGATCAATTTTTAACCCACTTTCTCGTAAGCTAGCCAGCTGAAATTTAGCAGGCAGTTTTTGTGCCGATGATAAAAACTATGTATCAAAATTTCAGATCGATCACATGTACCGTCATTAAATTATTGAATTTTAAGATTATTTTATTTATTCCTATGTATCATGTTATTTTTTGAGATAGAGTGTCACGGTGCGTATTATATTGAACAACCTTTCTGTCGCGCAATAAGGTGCGTATTTTATTGACAACACTTTTTATAAACATATTCTTGATCAGTGCGCATTATATTAAACATGTTTTACGACACAACTGCAATTTTGTATTTTTGGATGGTCTTGCGCTGCGTATTATAATAACATTCTTTTAGTTATGTCTCGTACATAAAGGTTTTATAGTCAAAAACTTGTTTTTTTACGGTTTTTTTTATTGTAGTATTAGTTGCAATATATATAATTTTTTTTATTTGCCAAGTTAATTTTAAGATTTATCTATTTGTTAAAAACTTATGTGAAACAGAGATAATATTTTAAGAAAAAATCGTTTTTGGCACCCCTGACAAGAAGGAATGGTCATATTGAATTTAATTCAATGTAGAATTTCATTTCACTTATTAGGTTAGTATGTACTAAGTTTGGTCTTGATATATCCATTAGTCCGGAAGCCAATTATTAAATTATATTAATTTAGCTAATATAAGAGAAAGGGATATTACTGTATATTATTTTAACTTAAGTTGTGCTATATTTTGGTAAATAATGTTAAAGATATGAGTCTGCACAATTGAAGCCATTTATTCAAATGGGAAGTTTTAAACTTAGTGATAAGTGACTGAGGGAATAGACTGACATTATTTAGAAAAAATACACTAAAATAAATGAATCAAGAACATTAAACATATTCATATAAAAGAGATATCCAATCGTATATAAACACGAAACACGCTTGGTTTAAATTGTATTTATTTTATAGCTATATATACATCGGAATTTTTTTATATAAAAAACCTCCCCCACACCGCCCCGAAAAAAGCAGCAATCAAACAAAACTATTTAATTTTTACCATTTTAACGCGTGAGTTGTTTTTACTTAATAGCAGTGCCTTATAAAATTCCATTACTTTTTAAAAGGTACGCATTTTAAATTATTAATTTTGGTGACCATACAAATAAATTTACAATTTCATTCCCACAAGTACAAAATAAACATAATTGACAGTTTTTCCAAAAGATCTCTACCACCCTAGTCACTCAAAAAGCTCATATACATTTACTACGCTGCATCGTAACACAATTGTAGGTAATACAATATTTGTAATAGCGTCTATGAGATAAAGATATATGAAACTCCCCCCCCCCACACAAAAAGGCAAATTATACTTCAGCCACAGCGTCGTATAATTCACTATAATGCAAATTTGCTCTACTTTGTAAACACTTTATTGAAAATGACTTATTTAAGTTTTATAGGTGTCGCGGGTCATATGGCTTTTAAAAAAAGGGGTCACCACCAAAAAAGCGCTGGCAACCACTGTTATAAAGGTTACAAATGAAATGTACTTTCTAAAATACTTTAAAGAAACAAAAGCAGTCATATTAAAACAAATTTCAGGAAAGCGTGCGCACCATATTTAGTATTTAGACCAGTGTTTCCCAACTTTTTTGGGTGGCGACCCCTTTTTATAAAAGCTATGTGATCCGCGACACCCATAAAACGTAAATAAGTCATTTTCAATAAATATTTATTACACGAAAATGTGCGCACCGTAATGAAAGATTTTTAAAAGTGCACCGCTCAAATAAAGTCTCTGGAAAAAATACTGCACCAAAAATAACTCGTCTTGAACGTCCACCTAAAGTTGTCCAATATGGAAATGAGATTTAATTTATCTCTCTTTGTCTCTACATTTTCTGATTTTTTTTAATATTTACGGCTTTCAGACTAAAGGGACAATTACAAAAACTATACTAAAACTAAAACCATCTGCACGTTAAAAGGAACCGTCCTGACTAATCTGGTCCCCGTTCGCCTTTTGGTTTTTCCGTGATTGTGTAACCGAGAGTCGAAAATTGAAACATACAAACATACACACATACAAACATACAAACACCAACTGTGCTTTGTATATTAGATATATATATATATATATATATATATATATATATATATATATATATATTATATATATATAAATATATATATATATATATATATATTATATATATATATATATATATAATATATATATATATATATATATATATATATATAAAGTCTATATAAGTCTATATATATTTATTTTAAGAATGTTCTGAACATCATTGATACCTGAAATATTTCCTTTTTCTGCCACGCCAGTGTTAGTGGACCTTGAGTCTTTGCAATTGTTTACCTTGATAACATTGAAGTACCAATCATCCCTTTCTTTAGAGTACGTGCTATGATCTTAAATTTAAGAAAGTCAAGGAGAAAAAATTGTTGTTAATATTTGTAATATTTAAATTGAATAATGATTGTATCTATATATATATATATATATATATATATGATTCACCAGAACTTGCACAAGATGAGTGAAAATCAGCACGATGAATGGCCCTCGCAAGTAGGGTCGGCAAATCGCAGTTTATGGTTGACAAGCTAGGGTTGCGCAGGGTGAGGACCGCAGTGCGCATGTCTCGAGACCAACAATTCGTCGGTACCCCCCCTCCTCCGACGTTTACTGACATTGTTCTGATTTCTTCGTGCTTTAGTTTGTGTTCTTTCTTTGCTCTATCTTTGAGCAAGTCTGCGGCGTATGCTACGCCGCGGGTCGTATCTAGTTTATATAATTGCAACAGTAAATTTTATTATGATTACTTTCACGTTCATGTAATATTATATTTACTTATGATTTCATTAATATCCTTACAAAATTACTGTCAGTAAAGAACCGAATTCAAAACATTCTTTCTTTAAATGTGTGTTAACAATCAACGCCTTAAAAAAACAACTAATGCTCGCGGGCCTGATCCGGTCCCCGATGTGATTTCGCCAGGCTTAACGACTATACGTTGATTTGATTTATATTACGGATTGAAGAATAAACGTTAACAAAGTTTTTAAAATACTTTGAGATATCCCATCGTTCGGAGACTTAATGTCTGGTATGTTTTTATTAACTAAAAAATTTCCATTTTTATTTTCTTCATTTTTGTAATGTTTGCATAATTATCATCATCATCATTTGTCCTTTGAGTTCCTTGTGGAACATAGGGCCTCTGTCAAAGCTCGCCACGCTACACGGTCCCTTGCCAGTGTTTTCAATTCTTCCCAGCTCTTCCCAGTCCTTCCAGCCTCGTCCAACATGCTCCGTCTAATTATGACATCACAATTATTTTCCGTCTCAAAGCTAGAAACATGGTTGATATGATGTAGGAAAGAAGAACTCTATTTAATGATGTCATCAAGTATGTATGATGGGAGCAGCTAATGGGTCGTGTAATAAGAACGCCGCGGTTTTTGTGAGTATCGCCTTTTAGGGAGTGAGGAAGCTATAAAGCAATACAATCCATTTATTTTTGTAAGTTCCCCGAAATGAAGTAGATGTTTATATAAAGCTGATCCTAAGTTATCAGATAATAAATCATAGTCAAAAGATTTTATTTGATGTTACGTCACTTTCCTCATTAATGAGCTAAAGTTGTGTGTATGGAACAGACACATTTTGTCCAGATCGCCTAAAACTTTAAATTCGATTTTCCGAAAAGCTTATTAATGACTTCAAGGAGCATTCATAAAATAGCAAGAACTATGTGGCAATACTTCTTTTCAAAAATAATTTCGATTGTAAACTTTATTGTTACTTTTTGAAAGAGAGGCACGGAAAGAAAAACAATATAAATGAAATTTACTGCTGTTGAATTTCCGAAACGATAGTTGTTTCTTGTATGACATCAGTGTTTGGAACAAAATATGGTAGTAAGGAAACATTTTAGAAAATGTCTCATTTGGAGACAATACATTAAATGAGAGTGAAGAAATTCTTGTGATAGGACAGATGAAACATTCACGCGGTGGTCGAGTGGCTGCGCGCTCGACTGGTGTACCGATGGTCACGGGTTCGAATCCATGACAAGGCAAGGATTTGTTCCCGGGGCCAAGGGTGTCCCTGAGTCACCCAGCTCCGAATGGGTACCTAACACTAGTTAGGCGGCTGGGTAATGCGTGGAACCCACAAAGCTGTGGCCTGTGCACGCTGCATCACTTGCCAACAGATCATCTGTCATGGTCTGTGGACGCAATTATCTTCTGCATAGAAGGAGCGTCTGTATTGATAAGATAAGATAAGACCTAACAAACACTTACAAACTTTGCTTTTTTGTTTTTGTTTGTTTCGTCATTTCTTTTTTTTCTTTTTCTTCTCTCTTTAGAATGTAAGATGTACATATGTGTGAGCTAACCAGACCTACAGTAATAATCTAGTTTTTAAAATTACGACGCCTCGTACATCTAGGATACTAGACTAATGTATGCGTTCTGGCTTTTAAACTGTTGTACAGGAATCTGATGCGGACTAGGCTCGCTATTCTTTCAATTATCCGGTCAATTGTGAAAAAGGTGGGCTGACCTGATTCAACAATTTAAAGAATCCAGATGACAAGGTCTTCTCGCTATAACCAAAGCTGATTAAGAAGGCGATCTGACGAAGCATGAACTTTTCGAATATTGAAGCTTAATTCTTACGACAAGATGCAAATCAAGATATACGAAGCCATACACGCCTCAAACGCATAGATCCAACATTCGATTAAAATTTCATACATCAAATGAAATTAAACAACCCCGTAAAAACAAAGTTTTTGACTATTAATCCTTTATATATGAGACATAACTATGTTCAATATATAATATGCAACGCGCGACAAACATTTACTGTATCAAACTGACTTAACCCCCTTTGCTGTAAAACACGGGAATGTAGTCGTTGATGGCTGGAGTGAACTCAGTGACACGTGGATGTCAACAACAAAAGACGGCTACCACACAGTTATATAGAGATAAACTAAAAATGTATTAATTTAATTACGGTACATTCGACCGATCTGAAATTTTGATACCATGCACGGGAAGTGGGTCATTTTTTACTTTTGTTTTTCCGCCCACCCAAGTGACGGCGGTGAAGTTAATAAAAGGGATTTAAAAAATACATATCGACGTATTTTAAAATATATATAGCCTTGGTCCTTATAATGATAAACAATGTAACGAGGAACTAAATTGCCATTAAATTCTTTCACGCTATTCCTAACTTTCTTAACGAAATAATATCCTATACAACTCATTTAAATAGTACCTTTTACATTGATCTATAATCTATAAATTTCTGCATTTCAAAACACAAAGTTAAAATAAATGTAAATCGAACAGAGATTTCGAAAGTGAAACCATATACTTATTAATAAAGTGTATGCACATATGTTAGTTTTTGGGCCTAAATAATGCAGTACGTACTTGAATAGTCCGACATTTTTAACTCATTGCTGAAGTATTTGATTCCAGATGCATTTACCAGAGTAAACCATTCTGTGGGTTTTTGTTCAGTCATTCGCGCCCTAAATGTGCACAATCTAAAGAACCAAAACGTGGCCAACATCACAAAATGGCGGTATGTTCTTCCACCTTGAAACTTACATCCTTGATATAGAAACTCGTGATCACATTTATTTGTAGGGAAGGCCTTATACTGAAAAGAATGGTTAATTATATATGCATAAATTCTGTGTTCTCTGATATAATTATTCAAAGAGATACACTTCCTTATAACATGCATATAAATCACAAATCGCCTTCAAGAGGTAACATGAATATAATTATTACAGATAATTGTTTCGCTAGTAGGTATTATTTGACTTTTTAACAGTGTCTTTACAAAAATGTAAATTAGGCTACTTTTAATCAAATTATAAAAATTATAGTAAATTGGATGGCCTTTTCGTATATATATTTTTTTAAAACGCTGAAAATGAATATGTATTTTTTTAAACGCTGTAAAATTATTGTTTCCTAGAAAAAAATTAATTTTACGAGTAAAATCGATATTTTTACCCTTTAATTTCATTTTCACGCTATTAAAATTATATCAGTTGGTAGAACTACATTTCCTCTCTCTAAATAAGTTGAATTTTATATGCATAATTATAGTTTATGAATACCGCTGCGGGTTGGCTCGACACAACATCGACATTGCCGGTGTTGCAAAATAAATCCTCCCCCATAAAGAGTCTCCACATCCCAACCGTGGATCTATTTTAAAACAAATCCTCCGGGGGAGAAAATATTTTCCACCTAATTAAAATAAATTTTTCCCTACCCTGTAAAATAATGTCTCCTCCAAAATAAATTCTCTCTAACCCTCACACCTTCCATTTAACACAAAGAGATCGCTCAAAAGCAAAGGAATAACGAATTATTACATTTGTATTATAGTATCACACATTCACATGTTTACTTTAATGCAATTTATGGTGGTGGCGTCGATATAGAGAGATATTAGGGAGTGAGGACCACATCGTTTGACACACTTCAGGGGCGTAACAAATTTGGAAAAATTGCTTGATTACTTTATTTTTTCCCCGCTGTACTAATTGACCAACAGGCAGTTTTTGGGTATAAGGGTAGTTGTTTTGTTTCATAAAATAAGGATTATGTCTTTGAAGGCATGTGTTTGTGATGTAACTATAAACGGTAAAGTCGCACAAACGTCAGGTGTTCAGACGGTGAGAAAGTTTCTTACTATCTAGAGCAGAGGTGGCCAGACATATAGTCTTTGAGAGCCATTTTAAAACATGAAAAAAAAATTGAGAGCCGCATTTAAGCACAATTGGTCATTAAGCAGCTTGGAAATCTTCCAGTAATCCTTTTTACACATCTTTCATAAATTTTATGCGAGCCGCCTTGTGAACACAGAAGAGCCGCATGCGCCTCGCGAACCGCAGTTTAGCCACCGTTGATCTAAAGCAGGGGTCTACAAACTACGGCCCGCGGGCCAGATGCGGCCCGCGAGGCCCTTTCATCCGGCGCCTTGAGACCTTTTAATCTAAATAAAAAAAAGATACTATTTTACATGTAATTTACCACAAAACTGTGTGTAGTCGCCCCCCCCCCGAACTGCTGTTTGACAGTTAATGCGGCCTTCGGCAGAAACGCTTGGAGACCCCTGATCTAGAGTATCGGCCTGCAAAGTTCAGTAGACTCCGTTTAAATGTACTGTTGAAGTCGGGGGAAAGGGGGTGGGAGCGACCAAATTAAGAAACGGCACGGGGTGAAACAAAAAACTGGGCTACGCCCATGAACTGTTTAACCTATGACCTATTTATCTAGTGTGCGTGTGTTGTGTTGTTTTTTTAAAACTCTGTGGGCTATGCAGTGTGTTGTGAGACGCGTCACTGGGGGTGCTGGTGGTGCTGACCGCACCATGTGGCACTGTCACAAGGGGTGACACGAAACGTAAAAATGTGTATTTTCCCGTTATTTGTCACTGGCAGAATCTAAAATGGTCTATGGGTTTAGAATTAAGCTACAATTGCAATTTTAGTAAGAAAAGATTCTTTAAAAAAACATCAACATATTCATTACAATAACTAATATTGCAAGATTTATCTTTTAAATATAATACTAATAAAATGAAATATTGAACGTACATACAAACATGCATGCATACATATATACATACATACAAACATACATACATACATACATACATACATACATACATACATACATACATACATACATACATACATACATACATACATACATACATACATACATACATACATACATACATACATACGTACATACATACGTACGTACGTAAAATACGTACATTCATACATACGTACATTCATACATACATAAACACACACATACATACATAAATACATACATACATGTCAAATCTAATTATTTGTAGGCGTAACAATATCGACATTATCTTTAGCACAATGATTCCAGGAGACACTGGTTCAACAAAGTAACTTTTAATTTGAACTCTATGTGCATCAATTTACATAATAGATTACACACGTCCTCAAAACATAAATACACCAGTTGGCCATATTCCTTCTATTCTTCATCTCCTCACGTGACTCCTTTTTTCCTTGCAATCTCTTCCCTCTCACGTTACATTACCCCAATGCTAACAAAAAATATTTATGCAATATAACATTTTTCTCTTAATACAATGACATTACGCTGTATGCCAATCTAACATTTGTAACCTCATTAGAATGGATATTAGAAATTATCTAGCAATCAACTCAAAGTCTTTATAATACTGGAAACTATCATCACACATGAAGTTAAATGTTGATAAAAAAATCACCGTGAATACAGAATAACATACAAACTATCAATGAGAAATCTTTATACTACTTAATTAATAAATGCTTATGTCTTTTTGACAACTATGTTGTATACTCTGGTACAACACATGATCCATGTAAGATAATCAATTAATTTAAATGTTCTTAATGATAATAATATGAGTTCAGACATAACAATCTGAAATAACAATCTGTGCGACGACATCACCAGTTTGCTTGCACTGAAATAATAAAAATGAAATTTTAATATAATTGTAATGTTGTGCCATTGAAATGTATTTTTATCAATCATAATCTGTACTATTAAGTATATCCTCAAGTGGAATTCACACATCACTTCTTGTCCTGTATCCTGCAAATAATAATATTATTAAAACAGTCTCTGGTTTTCTTGTTTTCCCAAGTGTCCTCCTAGAGGACTATCATGTGCCATTTGTATAATTGTATCTTGTAACTTCTTAGGAATGACCACTCTTGTTTTGACTTGATCAATGTTTATTAGTATGCCTCTATGTATCTTGATCAATGTTTATTAGTATGCCTCTAAGCATCTTGATCAATGTTTATTATTATGCCTCTATGTATCTTGATCAATGTTTATTATTATGCATCTATGTATCTTGATCAATGTTTATTAGTATGCCTCTATGTATCTTGATCAATGTTTATTAGTATGCGTCTATGTAGTATGATCAATGTTTATTATTATGCGTCTATGTATCTTGATCAATGTTTATTAGTATGCGTCTATGCATCTTGTAAATTTTCTTCTGGCCTGTTTGACTATCTTTGCTGAGTCTCATTTTTTAATCCATTATAGTTTCATCTTCTTCTTGAAATTTCTTAAATTCTTGATGTGACATTTCTTTACTTCCTATTTGAATCTTTTCATCAAGTTAATTTCTTCTTTGTCTTTTCGTTTGATGGTGGCTCTTGTTTGTATCGTGGCACATAGTTGATACTTGCTTTCACACCACTGTCAGAACATTTCTTCGGAATTGTCTATCACACCATCAATATTTCCTATAATTAAATCACATATGGCGTCCTGCAGCACTCTGGCTCTAACTGTACCTTCAAACCAGGGTGAGTTGATGTTAAGGGTAGCAGTTGGACATTCAACTCTTGTGCCATCAGCCATGGTGAGGGTGTCTTTCTTGCCATCGTAATCCCTTTCCTCTACTATTCTTCTGTTTGCCACTATTGTTGTGCAGCCCGTGTCCCGCAGACACATACATCTTTTGTTGTTAACATAGACTGGATAGAATTTCAGCTTACCGTGGCTGTTAATAGAGGGTACAGCGTCACTTGCTTTTGTCTCCTCCCGATTCATTCTTCTGTTATCTTCTATGTCTTGGTTGTCATAATTTGTTCTGCATTTGGAGTTATAATAATTCCTACCTCTTCATGTTCTTCCATCTTGATTATAACTGCCTCTCCATGGTTGTCTGTCTCTCCATGATTGTCTATCTGGAACATTATCTCTATATCTTGAATTTTGAATATATCTGTTACTTGCTAGGTGACTTTGTGCATCTCTCCATTCTGTTTTGTATCTTGTTGGACTGCCCTTCGGTGACATTCTATTTGTCTGTCTTTTGTTGTGGTAACAATGCCTTGCCACGTGTCCATGCTTGTTACAATAATAATAAATGATCCCAGCTTCTTTATTTTTAATCGTAGCCAAGAAATCTTGTCTCTTATCCATCTCAACTTCAGGATGTGATTCTTTGAAAGTTCTTGGGGCATTGGTTAATTGAGATTGCGTCCTTATCTTTTTTTCTGCCAGATATGTGTACAATTCTGGATGTGGCGTTTTCTAGAAATTTATCTTTTAATATCATGTCTAGTATTGTTTTTGGATCAGTATGTTTGCCAGTTCTAACCATTTAGTTAATTTTACTTGTGCCTCATGCACTATAGTTTGTGGATTCTTGTCCATTTTGAGCCTGATTTCATGAAATTCTCTTCTATAGTTATTTTGTGATTTGCCAAAATGACATAGCAGAGCTTTTTAAAACATTCTTATATCGACATTATCTTTTGCACAATGATTCCAGCAGACACTGGTTCAACAAAGTAACTTTTAATTTGAACTCTATGTATATCAATTTATATAATGGATATCACACGTACTCAAGACAGAAATACACCAGTCGGCCATATTCCTTCTATTTTTCATTTCCTCACGTGACTCCTTTTTTCCTTGCAATCTCTTCCCTCTCACGTGACAATACATATGTACACACACATACATACATGCATACATGCATACATACATACTTACATACGTACGTACGTACTTACATACATACACACATACACACATATACATTACTCCCTCATGCCTCCCTTTGCGTGATTATTACATTAGAATAACTCACTAGACTACGGGTGGCGTGACCCTTAATAACTGAGAGCCATTTTAAAATATTAAAAAAATTATGAGAGTCACCTGGAAACACCATGAGTCATAAAATCTTGCTTGGAAATCTTTCAGTAATCCTTGAAATATATCTTTCATTTATTGCACAAGAGCCGCAATATGACACAGAAGAGCCGCATGCGGCTCGCGACCCGCGGTTCGACCACCGTTGCATAGAACGTTAAGTTGTCCAAAGCAGACTCCCTCATACATCAGCAAACCTTCACTCGATAGACAACTTAAATGGTCAAAACGTGCACGTCTTTAAGCAATTTATCAACTAAGACATTTAGCTAGTATTTACTCGCTCAACAAATGACACTTTGCGTTTTCCTGCCGCATTTCATCAATAAACAAGCCCACCTCTGAGCTACCCTTATAAGTTTCGCGGATTCAAATATTCCGTAAGGTCATTGATTTTTTTACGGGCATCCTTCCATCTCGACAGACGATGGTGCATCACCGTTGGGTTGGATTGCATTTCCTCGTGTGGCTGGGCAGTCCTATCCTTGAGTGACAGTCTTATCCACAGCTTTTGCACACGAGTTCTGTGCTTCCCAATGTTGTGTCATTTCTCCTAGCTCTTTTGTCTGTAGCCTCCTCCATCCTTCGTTCCTCGGCTGCTATGACGCCCTCTTTGACAACTGTGCGGCCACGTAGATCTGTCTTTTGCTTTGCATTCCCAGTCACTTGTGTTTATTTTGGCCACTTTGATGTCTCTTTGGCAGACATTTTTAAATCGGAGACGTGGGCGACCTGTCTTCCTCTTTCCGGATGCCAGTTCTCCATATAGGAGGTCCTCAGTGATACGACCAGGGCTCATTATTTTTACATTTCCTAGCCATATTAGGCGTCTTTCACTAAGGATTCAGAACATGCTTTGGATATTGGCAAGTATCAGGACCTCACTATTTGGCACTTTGTCCTGTCATTTAATGCCAAGGATGCAACGCAGGCACCTCAAGTGGAAGCTATTAAGCTTGCGCTCATGGGATAAATAAGTGGTCCATGGCTCGCTCCCGTACAGCAGCGTACTGATGACGCAGGCTCGATAGACACATAGTTTAGTTTTCTCCGTTAGCTTGATGTTTTGCCAAACCCGTTTATTTAGTTTAGCCATGGTAGCAGCTGCTTTGCAAATTCTACTGTTTATTTCATCCTCAATGGAGAGTGAGTTGGAAATCTTGGACCCCAAGTAGTTGAAGCTGTCCACAACCTCCAAGTTTTCATTTTCAATATTGATTGTAGGAGGAGAACATGTGTCTTGGGCCTTGATGTTTGTCAGCTGATTTGAAGACCAAATTCTTTACAGCCGTTGGATAAGCTTGACACGAGTTTTTGCAAACCAGTTTCTGTGTGTGCTATCAGTGCGCAACGTCCGCAAAAAGTAGCTCGCGAATTAGAACATCTGTCGTTTTGGTTTTCAGCTCTGGTGTGTAACCAGATTCCATCACTGATATCATTGAATACGTATCGAAGCAATACAGAAAAGAATATTGCGAACTGTGTTGGTGCCAGTACACAACCTTGTTTAACTCCACTGCTGACTGGAACTGCTTCTACTTCTGACGTAGGTCCATCGAACTGCACTGTGCCCTGCATATTTTCATTGAACTGTCTGATAATGGCAAGTAGGTATGCCATTATCAGACAGCCAATCTTTTCCAGGATTTGAAATAGCCCGTTGCGACTGACTAAATCAAAAGCTTTCGTAAGATCCACAAAGGCGATGTAAAGTGGCATCTGCTGCTCTCTGTATTTTTCCTGGAGCTGCCGTATGGCGAACACCATGTCTATGGTTGACCGACCAGCCCGGAAACCACACTGAGATTCTGGATAAACTCGGGAGGCTAAACTCTATAATCGTGTTAGTATGACACGGGCAAAAGCCTTCCCCACAATACTAAGAAGTGAAATGCCGCGATAGTTATTGCAGTCACTTTTATCGCTTTTGATATTATATAGTGTCACTATATTTGCATCCTTTAGTTCCTGGGGATGTAGCGCTGTTCCAAACAGAGGGACAGAAGCTCATGCAATGGCTGGAGTAGAACTGTGTTGTCATTCTTTAGAAATTCTGGTGGTATGCCATCATTCCCAGGGGCTTTTCCACAAGCTAGGCAGTCAAAAGCTTTGCTCAGCTCTTCCTGTGTGGGCACGACATCAAGTTCTTCCATGAGTGGCAAAACAGGGATGTCATCTTGAGCTGTGATGGAGACTGTGGTAACTGTTGCATACAGTTCCAGATAATGCTCAATCCACCGTTGTAAATGCATTGCCTGGTTTTGGATAATTTCTTCACTTTTGGACTTTAATAGGGGGGCACCTTGGATGTCAGAGGGCCAGTTGCTTTTTAAATATTTTCATACATGGCTTTGATATTGCCCATTTCTGCAGCTGACTGTATGCTGGAGCTGAGATTAAGCCAGTAGGTATTGGCACATTGACGTGCGATGTTTTGGGCATGCAACTTGGCTGTTTTTAAGGCATTCTGCCTGTCGGGTATAGGCTTTTCCTTGTATTCCATAGGAGCTTTCCTTTTAGCTTCAGTGACAGGTTTCATCTCATCCCAGTGTTCATTAATCCAGTCCGTATTTTTGTGTGATATTTTGCCAAAGGCATTTAATGCTGATGTATAGATCGTGTCTCTGAGATGCGTCCATTTGGAGTCAATTGTGACCTAGGGGGACGGCTTTGAGAGACATTCATGAACTTTTTCTGTGAACAGCTGCGTTTTCACAGGTTCTTCCGTGCTGAAGGTGTTGATGCGTGGACATACCTTTTTCTTGGTATGGTACACGTTTTCCCTCATTGCTCGCCACGAGGGAGTGATTCGTGTCGCAGTCGACACTGTGATAGCTGCGAGTGAGTAGAACACTAGCAAGTTGTGCATGCCTGGTGATGATGAGGTCCAGCTGGTGCCTTGGGCACGATCGAGGGGGTCTCCAAGAGACTTGTTGTATATCTTTGCACTTAAATGAAGTGCTCGTGAGCAGCACAGTTCCAGCAACTTCTGTCCATTCTAATTTAACTTTCCTCTTCCAAAAAGACCAAGACATGTGGGCAAGGCTTCGTGGTCGCTTCCCACTCTAGCATTGAAATCTCACAGGAGATAAATTGCCTCGTCTTTGTGGATTCTGGCTATTGCTTGGTCTAAAGCTCCATAGAATTGGTCCTTCTCTTTCGGGGTTGAACAGAGAGTTGGGTCATACGCACCAAGAATGATTGCTGAGCCCGCAGCTGTTCTGAGTCTTGGAGTGATGATCCTCTCCGTGTCTGATGATGGGGGTTCAATGGATGGTATAAGGGTGTTCTTAACTGCAAAACCTACACCATGCTGTTTTGGTTCATCTGTAGGTCTGCCTTGCCAGAAGAAGGTGTAATGTGTCTCTTTTAATGAGCCGCTGTTTGGGAGCCTAGCCTGAAGGCATGCTATGTCAATCTTCAGTCTGTTAAGCTCTCTATCAATTATACCATTTTCCCCGTGTAATTTATAGACTGCAGGTCATGTGATGCCGGGACACATAGTCCTCCAATTCCAGCTAGCGATACGAAGGGCTGGTGTCTTCTGATTCTTTTTTTTTACCTATCTTGGTGCTGGGCTTTTTGAGATGCTGGAGTTTTCTCTCCACAGGTGATGCAAGCCTGGGCAGGTATTATTGAGAGTTAGCTGCTGCCCATACAGCATATCTCCCCTCTCCACGTCAATGGTGTAACCAAGGGAATGATTTGCGTCGATGCAGCTTGGCGCCATTGGCGTCGCAGGATCATCCGGAATGTACATATTTTTATGTAAAGACCGTCTGTAGATGCTCCAATTCCTGTTTTTCTGTCAGGGCTTACTCCTTTAGCCTTTCCCGAGTAGTGGGTGTGGCCACAAGGCAGCGGAGGTTTGGAGTCAGTTTCCTTCTCCTAGATGAATTACCAACCAAGGTTAACGAGCCTCATCTACCCGAAGCGACTGGTTTTGGGGCGCCAGTGAACCGCCTTCGCCCCTTCTCCTCATATTTCAATAGTGCGTTGTAAATTTATCCAGCGCTTGTTTATTCTTTTATTTTATAGTCGGCAGAGAAATTTAGTTTCCACCATTTTGAGCACTTTCCGGCCTTAATAGTATTAGTATAACAATTAATACAGCAAAAAAAAATGCTAAGTACAATTAAAATACAGTACCAGGCGGGCATATTTAGAGTTCAATTCGTTGAAAAACTCCTTAATAATTTCCTCATATTACATTTGTACATGATAAATTTCTCCAGCGCTTGTTTGTACTTTAATTTTACAGACGCGTGTGTGTGATTTCCGGTCATCAAAATGGCGAAAACAAAATTTCTCTACCGTCATTGATTTTATGTCTAACTAATTCAGCGCCACCCCTAAACGCAAATCTCAAGCTAACTAAGCGCCTCACCTCAACCCAGATCTCCACAGTACTTTGATCTGAGCTATACAGTGTATTTAACGAAAAGGGTGTCACCAACCCTAGCTACGACACTGATTGTTTAATCGTGTAACCAGAGGCGTAACTAGGTTTTTGGCGCCCTTGGCAAATTTATTTTCGGCGCCCTTGATAAACTGTTAAGTTTCAGCTTTGCGATTTTTTCCTTTGTTAGAAAAAATAATTGAATTTCTCTTATTTTATTTATGATTTATGACAATTATTACGTAGTCTGACAGTGACAGCCAAACAACGTGAATATAAAAAATGCATAAGACAGGAGCAATACTAATTTGCAGTTTGTTATTTACTAAATAATACCAAATAAATTGATGGATAAAACGGGATATTGTTGCGTTAATAAAGAATACAGCAAAACTTGAATTAACAAGTATTATAAGTAAAAACATTAGTATCAATGTGTCATACTCATTTTCTCATACATAACGATAGAAACTCACAATTAAAAGTAAATTTAAATAACACTCCACGGACTACAGCTCAGCACTTCCGTTAGCTGAAGTATTGACGTGTTGCTAATACAGTTGGACCTCTCTAAGTTGAACTCATGGGGGGGAAAATATTCCACTTAATGAGTTTTCTAGTAAGGGAAACTGGCGTAATAGGCGCAGATTAATTAAGGACAATGTTGATATTGAGAGGGGGGAGAGAAACAGCCATAGGGGCATAGAAGGCTTGGCATGATCACAGGAAAGAGGAGCGGTGATGTTTCATATGAAAGGAGCCAACTTTGTTTGACATACCGACACCTTCCCCCCTCTCCTCCACTTTACTCCCTCGAAAGTGGGATGAGGATACTAAGATTTTTCTTTTTAAAAGAAATACTGTAAAATCATATTGACATCTGTATGATAAGATGCCCCGCAAGGGCCACAAGCATAATAAAAAATATTATAATGGTTTAAATGAAATATGTTTAAATAAACCCAATTATTCACTTTTTTAAATCAAGGAAAAAAGTGAAATACAGTTGGACCTCACTAAGTCGAACTTCCCTAAGTGGAAAACCTCCGTATATCAATTAATTGTTAGGTCCCGGCCAAACTCAATAAGACTAATGTATTTTAGATCTCCTTAAGATTTTTGGCTTTCAACCTCTCTTAGTCGAATTTACCACGGCGTTTGGGTTATTATTCTGGAGTGACATTTCAGAACACGTTTTCCATAAAGCCACGTAAATGGACGTAAAATCTTATCTTAGTGCATTCCACGAGGGATTAAGCGACCCTTGCAATTACAAAAAATGACAAAGACAAGAAAAAGGAGTGGTAAGTGGTAACTAATTTGCGTCACTTTGATGCATTCTGTAACTCTTTTTAAAAAGAAAAATCTTACTCCCCCAATCCCACTGTTGAGGGAGTAAAGTGGGGGAGGGGAGGGAAGGTGTCTCCTCTCACGGGCTTGTGTCGGAATTTCAAAGCAAGTTGGCTTGTTTTCATATGAAAGATAGATACCGCATCTCTTTCCTGAAATTAATCGGCGCCTATTACGCAATTTTCCCTAACTCAAAAACTCAGTAAGTCAATTTTTTATCGGATCCTTTTGAGTTCGACTTATAGAGGTCCGACTGTATTTATTTAAATACAAATTTAAAAATTAGTGATTTAGTGGCACCCTTTTGAGCCGGCACCCTTGGCAACTGCCCCGATGCCGACCCTTTGCTACGCCACTGCGTGTAACCTGTTTTTTTAATATAAGTTTTGGCCTGTGTTATGTGTTCTGAGACGGCTGCACTAAAGTAAACCAATTGAAAATCTCTTTTTACTATATTTGAAAATTCAACTTAAAAACGTTATACATTTACAAACCTTGGCTGCTTGGATTTTTTTAATGTTCTGCTGTAAACTAAGAAAACGCTACCGGTAATAGATAGAAATAATGGTCTCGAATTATTTTAATGATCACTAATTTCGTTTAGGTCGTTAAAACATGTTCTACTGACAAAAGTAAAGAATGAATTCGTGCTCCAAAATATCGGTGTCATGTTTTCGTATTACGTAATCATCTTTGTCATTTCAGTCCATTTGTCTGTTATTCTTTTAAATAACTTTGGGCATTTAGTCAAGTCTAAAAATGTGTCTCTTCGTGCATAAACCCCCTTAGCCCTCGAATTGTTACAACCCTGACTAAGCCTAAAATTTTTGAATTTCCAATTATCATACACAAATGCATGTAGAACAAATACAAAATATAGTGTGTGTCATAAAGTTTAATAAAAAAATTATTTATAATTCCAAATAATTAAGGGGAGGATCTATTTTAACCCCGAAGATTTTATTTTAAAAAAGTCTCCGGGGGCGACAATATTGTAAAATAAACTCTCCGGGGGAGAATATATTTTGTGGGAGACTTTATTTCGTGACACTGGCACAGTACAAATCACCGCTGCTCATTTAGAATACCTACTATTATATCCGAAGCCTTGGAAAATGGTTATTGATGCTAAAATAGGGACTAGATTAATATCCAACCCCACAATAATTGTGTCTGTAATTTGTTAAAACATTTGTTTGGCTCAGGTGGTAATAATCTCAGGAGATGGTAAATGTTAGTAGTTAGGAATGTCAAAAACGGGTATCATTTGGGTGGCGGTGGCGGTGGCGGTGACGTCACCACAGCTGTTGCCCTTACCGGTGGCGACGCGCGCGGTAATTATGTTAATTAGAAGTGTCATGTTGTTATACAACATGTTAATTATCTTAGACAAGTTCATTAGAGGTGTCATGTTGTTATACAACATGTTCATTAGAGGTGTCATGATAATTAGTATGTCATGTTAATTATGTTAATTAGGATATCCTATTGTTATATGTTCATTAGAACATCTGTTCTTGTGGTTAAAGGGGGGATAATCATGTATTTAAGGTTTACTTCCCGTTTCAATGTATTCAATTATTTCATTTTTAACTTTTTTAATATTTATTTCATTATTGATTGGTCCTTAAATTATTTTTATTTAAGTATTGATTGGTTCTCAAAATATTTTTATTTTTAATTGTATTTTATTTGTTGAATGGTAGTATTTTAAGGTTCTCAAGGTATTTTATTATTTTTTTAATTGTATTTTATTTGTTGAATGGCCGTATTTAAAGGTTCTCAAGCTATTTCTCTTTATTTTTTATTGTATTGTTGAATGGTAGTATTTAAAGGTTCTCAAGCTATTTTACTATTTTTAACTGTATTTTATTTGTCTAATGGTCGTATTTAAGGTTTTAAGTACTGTTTTTATGTGTTTCAGGTTGTTAGGCGATGTATTTTATTTGGGGTACGCTGCTGGACAGATGTTGTTGTTGGTGGTGAATTTAATTCAAATAACATAGTGGGGGCAGTCGATGGTATAAGTTACAATTAGGAAGGGTTTAGTATATATTATAATTAATTAGACAACTTTAGGAGGGGTGGAAAAAATGGCGATGTTGGCTGTTGATCTGATGTTAGCATAGGTGTGGTAGTATAAAGTATGTACTAAAAGTGACGAAGGGGATTTAGAATGCGTGGGTTTAGGTTAAAATCAATAGTACAAACGACGAGAGGGTTTGGATGGACAGATGTTACCACTGGTTGTATGGCCGTTTTAATAAGTTAGTGGGGGTATGGAATGTGGCCCAGGACAAGTAACGCATAGTTTTAGGTGAAAATCAATAAGACAAATGAGGAGAGGGGTATGGACGGGGGCTATTGCAGAGGTCGGTTGTAAATTTAAGGTTGTTTTCTTTGTAAATATAAACAATTTTAGTAGTTTTATAGGATTTTTTAAACTAAAGCAACAGTTTTCATCTTAGTGTGGGGATCTATGTTATGAAAAGGTCTTTTTTTGTTCATAGCGTTTCTTAATTCTAGGGTTTCCAATAAGTTTATTTGACAGCTTTAGCCATACTTCTTATCTTAGTATCGGGAATATTTTCTAAGTTTAACGGTGTTTCCTTTCTTCCTTGTAATAGTTTTTATTGGATTCATAGTTTAAGTCAAGAGGTCTTTTATGTTTCTTTTCTTAACTAGATGTAATCTGCTAGTAGTAGTAATATTTTATAAGGTTAACCGACTCACTTTCTTCATGTTTTTTATTCATTAGGGGTGCTTATCTTAATGTCACCGACAGTTTTATAAAGTTCAATGGTCTTTTTGGTTGTATTTTTTCATAATTAGATGTGCTTATTTACCATTGACAAAATTTTTAGTATCGGAATATTTTCTAAGTTTAACGGTGTTTCCTTTCTTCCTTGTAATAGTTTTTATTGGATTCATAGTTTAAGTCAAGAGGTCTTTTATGTTTCTTTTCTTAACTAGATGTAATCTGCTAGTAGTAGTAATATTTTATAAGGTTGACTGAGTCCTTTTCTTCATGTTTTTATTCATTAGAGGTGCTTATCTTAATGTCATGGACAGTTTTATAAAGTTCAATGGTCTTTTTGGTTGTATTTTTTTCATAATTAGATGTGCCCATCTACCCTTGACAATATTTTATAAGTTGAAGGGTCTTGTTTTTTGTTGTTTCTTAGTTAGAAGTTCTCCTCTTAGGGAAAGGGACATATATTTTTAATTTCAATGGAATCATTTTCTTAGTGTTTTTTTCTTGATTAGGGATTCTCAGCTTAAGTCCAAGGACATATTTCTAGGTTCAAGGGTACTTGTACGTTTCGTGTGGATAGGATGTTAGCCGTTGTTTCTTTTCTTAACTAGAGATTCTCAATATAGTGTCGAGTACGATTCTATAAGTTCAATGGGTCTTTTTGTTATTTACAGATTCTAATCTTAAGATCGGGCACAGTTTTCTAAGTTACGTTGTCTTGTTAATGCTATTTTCTTAACTAGAGAGTCTCCTCTTAGGGACAGGGACATATTTTTTACTTTCAACAGAATCATTTTCTTAGTGTGTTTTTCTTAATTAGGGATTCTCAGCTTAAGTCCAAGGACATATTTCTAGGTTCAAGGGTACTCGAGTTTGTTTCTTTTCTTAACTAGAGATTCTCATCTTAGTGTCGGGAATAGTGTTGAAGATCAATGGGTCTTTTTTGTTTTTGTTTTTGATATTTACAGATTCTAATCTTAAGATCGGGCACAGTTTTCTAAGTTACGTTGTCTTTTTTTGTTAATACTATCATCTTAGTGTAGAGCACGATTCTATAAGTTCAATGGTCTTTTTGTTTTTGTTTATTGTTACTTACGCATTCTCCTCTTAGGGACAGGGATAGATGTCTAATTTCAAGGGAATCATTTTTGTTCATGGTATTTTGTTAACTAGAGATTCTCATCTTAGTGTAGAGCACGATTCTATAAGTTCAATGGTCTTTTTGTACTACTTACTAATTCTCCTCTTAGAGACAGCGACAGATTTCTATTTACAAGGGAGTCATTTTCTTAGTGTTTTTATTTATTAGAGTTAGCTATCTTAATGACGCGGAAAGTTTTTATAAAGTTCAACAGTGTTTGTTTGTTTTTCTTTCTCCATATACTATCGGTACCAAATTTGGTACTTTTTTAAAAGGTTGCATGGCGTATTTTTGCGATATATTTTTTAGTTTGGTTGAATAATATTATTTAAACTTGAAGAAATTTTACTAGTGTCAGGTAGACTTTGATAAACTGATTAAGTTTTGTAATTCAACCATTCAACAGGTGTTGTAAATAATTTTTAACTGAGGGTATTTTTATTCGTAAGTGTAGCTTTTGAAAAGTAATTTATTATTCTGTAAATTAATTTTAATTTTTGTAAACAAGTTTTCTGACTATTGCATTTTTTTGTTTGTTTTGGTCTAGTTTTAAACCGAAATTCAAGTGTAAAATAAGTGATCTCTTGTAAAGATTTGTAAGGAAGGTTATAATTTATGGTTTTGGTTAAATTTTACACATTTTATAAATCAGTAATTGTTAACATTGGTAGGTAATTTTTGAGGAAAGGAAAATATGTGAAAACAGGTGATTGTTGTAGCGAAAGTTTAGGAAGCTATAGTGTATCACTAGAGGTTATTACAAGTGATTGGTAAAGATTTAGAGGTTTATGTTTATACTTGGAACACTAAAGATTTGATGCTGTGGTATCTAGTTGGTTACGACATGTTGTAAATAGACGTTCGGCGAGTGCGTTATTGATCAGGGAAGGGAAACAGGTGGTTTAAGCCGCATGCGAAAATACGCAGACCGGTGAAATATAAAATATGTCAATGACTCGGCCAGATTCCTTTATACAGGCTGAAAAGTTTCGCGTTTGCGATAATTAAACATCTGTTGGTCACAACACGGTGTAGAAATTTATGGAAAGGGCATTGATTTTCTTTTTCATTAGGTTGTGACTTATCGCTGAGTAATATCTTTAAATAACATTATATTAAAAGACAGCTTCCTGACTTTTGTTTTAAGAATTATAGTGGCTGCAGTAGTTTGTTCGTTTCATCAAGTCCCTAGGGTTGCTGTTGTTTGCTCAATTTAACATGTATACAACAAACCGGTACACTAAACCAAAAACTTAGCACCTCGTTCCTCATCTTTAAGGTACATACACGGGACGACTTACAAGCGCATTTTTTGTTTAAGTAATGTAAGCTTTGAGTTTTAGAGTTATGTTTTATAAAGAGGAACTCATACTGTCACATGACACGATTTTTTACATTAAGGCTCTAAGTTTCTCCCCTTTTAGTCTCGTCTTTTTAATAGGTGTGATAGAAAGTCCTAGGTAAAGACTAGCTGTATTTAGTTTTATGTTCTGTCCACAATGACCCCTAACTATGAATAGGTTGTTCTTTCTTTTTGTTGACAAAAATATTATATGTAAGGGTGTACCCCAACCTAGACATTGTTTTCTCTAGGAGATGTTAAGATTTTTTTCTATGTACGTAGAGTTCAGGAAAGTTAAGGGATTGGGAGTTAACCATTATAACATAGATCGTTGTACTAGGTGCGATGAAAGTGTTTGTCAGGTAAGTAAGATTTAGAAAGTGTTAGGTACGGGCGGTAATCACATCATGGATGGTTTTAACAACCTTGGATGAAGTTGCTCTGTTTGAAAAAAACTTTAGAAAATATTTTATGTGCGGGGTGGTAATCCTTAACATGACCTGTAAGGATGTATGCTAAGATACAGACAAAATCAGTAATGGTGGTAGAAGATAACGGTGTTAGGGGGGGGATGATAGTTGAGTACATGGAAGAAGTGATCAGGTTGTCGACAAGAGAGAAGAAATGTATGTCGTTGGAGTAATCGTAACAGACTTGGAATTTGTCGGGCGTGTTTGTAAAAGAGAGTAAGGGAAACGGTATTGCCACGGTCACGAACTAAGTAGGAAGGGAGAACAAAGATACACCGCTCGAGTAAAAGTAAACTTGTAGAAAGACAAACGGTCGTGATAAAGAAAACGATGGTCATGTTTTCCTGTAAGGGAGGGTTATAAATTTTTTTCCTAGAACCACATTTAACAACATCGTTGTTCCATCTTTCTTCCTTCGTTTATTTGTGGTTGTAACTTTGTTTAATTTTGTTGATGTCGTAGACTTCAAGAGGTCTTTCTAAGCATTTAGAAATATTCTCTTGTCTTGATAATCATTTTGTCGACATGTTGAGATTTCATTTTTTCTTCTGAGGGTTTTCTTTTAGTTTCAAAAGTAATGATTTTCGAGGAGATGAGACGTAACCGTTTGAATACCAGACATAAGCGCACAATTCAACGAGACATGGTTCGCGCAATTTACATGATTGATTTGAGCTATCGTGTATCCACTATGTCCGATTAGAAGCACATCACAGGAGGTATGGTGGTCGCAACCTACCCGACTAGAAAAAGTTTTCGTTCGACTAGTGAAACGGATAAACAAGAACGATGATGATGATGCTGATGAACTTGTCATGTTTCTTAGTTGTAACACATAGGGTCTAACGACGGTTATAAGACATTAACGATAGATGATAATAAGACTGAGGATACACCGCCACTTAGAAAAATTGTGACTTGACTACCCCTCTGGATCGGTCACTAAGTTGTAGCAAGGGGTTGACTAAAAACAACGGTGGAGGAAAAGCTATATTGTCAACAATAAATTTTCTTAGAGGGAATTGGTTTTACTGGGGTAGGGATAAGTTAAAGAGCAAATGAGTTGGATGTAAAGAAGTCAAAGCCGTGATGGGTGAAGTTATTTGAAGATGAGTTGTTGGATTGATTTTAATAGAACAATAAAGGTGTCTTGAAAGTTAGGTGTTTAGGAGTACGTCGTACGGTGAAAGCTAAGTAGAGGTTGTAGTTGGATGTGATGTAAGGTGGGAAGTAACTTGTGTGAGATGTAGGTATAAAATATCTAGCAGAGAGGTAGAGAGAGAGAGAGAGAGAGAAAACAGTAGTAGGTTGTGATGATAGTTTGAATAAGGCAAGTGTTCTGATATAAGATAGGAAGAAAACAAAGTGTGATGGTTAGGTAGGGGATCACTTTGTAGTTGGGAGAGATAGAGAGAAAACAGTAGTTGGGTGATGTCCGAGTAAGGAATCAGTCTTACAAGGAGGCATAGTTATGACCTATTGTTTTGGTTGAAATTGTAAATAAATGGAATGTGTGGTAAAAGCGAGGTAAGGAAATTTAGAAAGTTAACGGAGATGGTGAGCTGGTATCGCAGCTGTTTAACTTGCCAGTGGAATGAGGGAAATCAATAGCATTAGGGAAGTGGAAAGCTGCGGGGCGGGTTTTAATTAATGACATAGGGTGAGTTTTAGAGTCAACGAGTGAAGCAAACAGATAAGGGTATGGTTACTGTTTATGTTTAACTTTGGAAAGTTCAATCTGTTTAAAACAGATGAAGTAAAAACTTAAGGGCTAAGTGAACTTTTTAGAAATCAAGCGATTGAGTGAGATACGTAGATACGAATAAGGATGTTTGTTAAAAGTATGCAGCAAATTTGTCGTGAAAGACTAGGAGTCAAGTTCAGGAGGGTGGTTATAAATTATTAACTGTGAGTGTAACAACACGAGACGGTTTAGGAGTCAATGTGAAGATAGTGGTTGAGTGTAACAACACGAGACGGGTTAGGAGTCAACGTGAAGATGGAGGTTGAGTGTAACAACACGACAAGAATTAGGCGTCAACGCGAGGAAGGAGGTTGAGTGTAACAACACGAGACGTGTTAGGAGTCAACCTGAAGCGTTTGTAAATTTTTGGGTGGGCGTGTAACAACACGAGAACTTTAGGACTCAATGTGAGGAGGGATGTTGTACATTATTAACAGAGACGAGAAGGGTTAGGAGACAACATGAGGATGGAGGTTGTGAATTAATAGCAGGGAGGGAAAATAGATGAGAAGGGTTAGGTGTCAGCGTAAGGAGGGATGTCTTGAATTATAAGTCGGTAGAGTTACAAGATGAGAAGAGGTTTGGTACAGAGGGAAGTTTAATGTGGACATGTTTGTTGGTTAAAGTGTTTTGGAAAATCGGAATTTCAAGTTTAAGTTTCGCATGAAAAGAAAAAGATGTAGGTTATATCTGAATCTAAAGTGGAAGAGAAGGTAAATGGGGTTGGTGTTGTTTTTAGTCAACCCCTTGCTACAACTTAGTGACCGATCCAGAGGGGTAGTCAAGTCAAAATTTTTCTAAGTGGCGGTGTATCCTCAGTCTTATTATCATCTATCGTTAATGTCTTATAACCGTCGTTAGACCCTATGTGTTACAACTAAGAAACATGACAAGTTCATCAGCATCATCATCATCGTTCTTGTTTATCCGTTTCACTAGTCGAACGAAAACTTTTTCTAGTCGGGTAGGTTGCGACCACCATACCTCCTGTGATGTGCTTCTAATCGGACATAGTGGATACACGATAGCTCAAATCAATCATGTAAATTGCGCGAACCATGTCTCGTTGAATTGTGCGCTTATGTCTGGTATTCAAACGGTTACGTCTCATCTCCTCGAAAATCATTACTTTTGAAACTAAAAGAAAACCCTCAGAAGAAAAAATGAAATCTCAACATGTCGACAAAATGATTATCAAGACAAGAGAATATTTCTAAATGCTTAGAAAGACCTCTTGAAGTCTACGACATCAACAAAATTAAACAAAGTTACAACCACAAATAAACGAAGGAAGAAAGATGGAACAACGATGTTGTTAAATGTGGCTCTAGGAAAAAAATTTATAACCCTCCCTTACAGGAAAACATGACCATCGTTTTCTTTATCACGACCGTTTGTCTTTCTACAAGTTTACTTTTACTCGAGCGGTGTATCTTTGTTCTCCCTTCCTACTTAGTTCGTGACCGTGGCAATACCGTTTCCCTTACTCTCTTTTACAAACACGCCCGACAAATTCCAAGTCTGTTACGATTACTCCAACGACATACATTTCTTCTCTCTTGTCGACAACCTGATCACTTCTTCCATGTACTCAACTATCATCCCCCCCCCTAACACCGTTATCTTCTACCACCATTACTGATTTTGTCTGTATCTTAGCATACATCCTTACAGGTCATGTTAAGGATTACCACCCCGCACATAAAATATTTTCTAAAGTTTTTTTCAAACAGAGCAACTTCATCCAAGGTTGTTAAAACCATCCATGATGTGATTACCGCCCGTACCTAACACTTTCTAAATCTTACTTACCTGACAAACACTTTCATCGCACCTAGTACAACGATCTATGTTATAATGGTTAACTCCCAATCCCTTAACTTTCCTGAACTCTACGTACATAGAAAAAAATCTTAACATCTCCTAGAGAAAACAATGTCTAGGTTGGGGTACACCCTTACATATAATATTTTTGTCAACAAAAAGAAAGAACAACCTATTCATAGTTAGTGGGTCATTGTGGACAGAACATAAAACTAAATACAGCTAGTCTTTACCTAGGACTTTCTATCACACCTATTAAAAAGACGAGACTAAAAGGGGAGAAACTTAGAGCCTTAATGTAAAAAATCGTGTCATGTGACAGTATGAGTTCCTCTTTATAAAACATAACTCTAAAACTCAAAGCTTACATTACTTAAACAAAAAATGCGCTTGTAAGTCGTCCCGTGTATGTACCTTAAAGATGAGGAACGAGGTGCTAAGTTTTTGGTTTAGTGTACCGGTTTGTTGTATACATGTTAAATTGAGCAAACAACAGCAACCCTAGGGACTTGATGAAACGAACAAACTACTGCAGCCACTATAATTCTTAAAACAAAAGTCAGGAAGCTGTCTTTTAATATAATGTTATTTAAAGATATTACTCAGCGATAAGTCACAACCTAATGAAAAAGAAAATCAATGCCCTTTCCATAAATTTCTACACCGTGTTGTGACCAACAGATGTTTAATTATCGCAAACGCGAAACTTTTCAGCCTGTATAAAGGAATCTGGCCGAGTCGTTGACATATTTTATATTTCACCGGTCTGCGTATTTTCGCATGCGGCTTAAACCACCTGTTTCCCTTCCCTGATCAATAACGCACTCGCCGAACGTCTATTTACAACATGTCGTAACCAACTAGATACCACAGCATCAAATCTTTAGTGTTCCAAGTATAAACATAAACCTCTAAATCTTTACCAATCACTTGTAATAACCTCTAGTGATACACTATAGCTTCCTAAACTTTCGCTACAACAATCACCTGTTTTCACATATTTTCCTTTCCTCAAAAATTACCTACCAATGTTAACAATTACTGATTTATAAAATGTGTAAAATTTAACCAAAACCATAAATTATAACCTTCCTTACAAATCTTTACAAGAGATCACTTATTTTACACTTGAATTTCGGTTTAAAACTAGACCAAAACAAACAAAAAAATGCAATAGTCAGAAAACTTGTTTACAAAAATTAAAATTAATTTACAGAATAATAAATTACTTTTCAAAAGCTACACTTACGAATAAAAAAACCCTCAGTTAAAAATTATTTACAACACCTGTTGAATGGTTGAATTACAAAACTTAATCAGTTTATCAAAGTCTACCTGACACTAGTAAAATTTCTTCAAGTTTAAATAATATTATTCAACCAAACTAAAAAATATATCGCAAAAATACGCCATGCAACCTTTTAAAAAAGTA
The DNA here is from genome assembly GCA_944989445.1 of Ampullaceana balthica. Classification (NCBI taxonomy): domain Eukaryota; kingdom Metazoa; phylum Mollusca; class Gastropoda; family Lymnaeidae; genus Ampullaceana; species Ampullaceana balthica. The sequence goes on along the minus strand of CALYLW010000544.1, from coordinate 21,027 downwards.
CCAAATTTGGTACCGATAGTATATGGAGAAAGAAAAACAAACAAACACTGTTGAACTTTATAAAAACTTTCCGCGTCATTAAGATAGCTAACTCTAATAAATAAAAACACTAAGAAAATGACTCCCTTGTAAATAGAAATCTGTCGCTGTCTCTAAGAGGAGAATTAGTAAGTAGTAAAGACCATTGAACTTATAGAATCGTGCTCTACACTAAGATGAGAATCTCTAGTTAACAAAATACCATGAACAAAAATGATTCCCTTGAAATTAGACATCTATCCCTGTCCCTAAGAGGAGAATGCGTAAGTAACAATAAACAAAAACAAAAAGACCATTGAACTTATAGAATCGTGCTCTACACTAAGATGATAGTATTAACAAAAAAAGACAACATAACTTAGAAAACTGTGCCCGATCTTAAGATTAGAATATGTAAATATCAAAAACAAAAACAAAAAAGACCCATTGATCTTCAACACTATTCCCGACACTAAGATGAGAATCTCTAGTTAAGAAAAGAAACAAACTCGAGTACCCTTGAACCTAGAAATATGTCCTTGGACTTAAGCTGAGAATCCCTAATTAAGAAAAACACACTAAGAAAATGATTCTGTTGAAAGTAAAAAATATGTCCCTGTCCCTAAGAGGAGACTCTCTAGTTAAGAAAATAGCATTAACAAGACAACGTAACTTAGAAAACTGTGCCCGATCTTAAGATTAGAATCTGTAAATAACAAAAAGACCCATTGAACTTATAGAATCGTACTCGACACTATATTGAGAATCTCTAGTTAAGAAAAGAAACAACGGCTAACATCCTATCCACACGAAACGTACAAGTACCCTTGAACCTAGAAATATGTCCTTGGACTTAAGCTGAGAATCCCTAATCAAGAAAAAAATACTAAGAAAATGATTCCATTGAAATTAAAAATATATGTCCCTTTCCCTAAGAGGAGAACTTCTAACTAAGAAACAACAAAAAACAAGACCCTTCAACTTATAAAATATTGTCAAGGGTAGATGGGCACATCTAATTATGAAAAAAATACAACCAAAAAGACCATTGAACTTTATAAAACTGTCCATGACATTAAGATAAGCACCTCTAATGAATAAAAACATGAAGAAAAGGACTCAGTCAACCTTATAAAATATTACTACTACTAGCAGATTACATCTAGTTAAGAAAAGAAACATAAAAGACCTCTTGACTTAAACTATGAATCCAATAAAAACTATTACAAGGAAGAAAGGAAACACCGTTAACTTAGAAAATATTCCGATACTAAAAATTTTGTCAATGGTAGATAAGCACATCTAATTATGAAAAAATACAACCAAAAAGACCATTGAACTTTATAAAACTGTCCGTGACATTAAGATAAGCACCCCTAATGAATAAAAAACATGAAGAAAGTGAGTCGGTTAACCTTATAAAATATTACTACTACTAGCTGATTACATCTAGTTAAGAAAAGAAACATAAAAGACCTCTTGACTTAAACTATGAATCCAATAAAAACTATTACAAGGAAGAAAGGAAACACCGTTAAACTTAGAAAATATTCCCGATACTAAGATAAGAAGTATGGCTAAAGCTGTCAAATAAACTTATTGGAAATCCTAGAATTAAGAAACGCTATGAACAAAAAAAGACCTTTTCATAACATAGATCCCCACACTAAGATGAAAACTGTTGCTTTAGTTTAAAAAATCCTATAAAACTACTAAAATTGTTTATATTTACAAAGAAAACAACCTTAAATTTACAACCGACCTCTGCAATAGCCCCCGTCCATACCCCTCTCCTCATTTGTCTTATTGATTTTCACCTAAAACTATGCGTTACTTGTCCTGGGCCACATTCCATACCCCCACTAACTTATTAAAACGGCCATACAACCAGTGGTAACATCTGTCCATCCAAACCCTCTCGTCGTTTGTACTATTGATTTTAACCTAAACCCACGCATTCTAAATCCCCTTCGTCACTTTTAGTACATACTTTATACTACCACACCTATGCTAACATCAGATCAACAGCCAACATCGCCATTTTTTCCACCCCTCCTAAAGTTGTCTAATTAATTATAATATATACTAAACCCTTCCTAATTGTAACTTATACCATCGACTGCCCCCACTATGTTATTTGAATTAAATTCACCACCAACAACATCTGTAACAACATCTGTCCAGCAGCGTACCCCAAATAAAATACATCGCCTAACAACCTGAAACACATAAAAACAGTACTTAAAACCTTAAATACGACCATTAGAAAAATAAAATACAATTAAAAATAGTAAAATAGCTTGAGAACCTTTAAATACTACCATTCAACAATACAATAAAAAATAAAGAGAAATAGCTTGAGAACCTTTAAATACGGCCATTCAACAAATAAAATACAATTAAAAAAAATAATAAAATACCTTGAGAACCTTAAAATACTACCATTCAACAAATAAAATACAATTAAAAATAAAAATATTTTGAGAACCAATCAATACTTAAATAAAAATATTTTAAGGACCAATCAATAATGAAATAAATATTAAAAAAGTTAAAAATGAAATAATTGAATACATTGAAAAGGGGAAGTAAACCTTAAATACATGATTATCCCCCTTTAACCACAAGAACAGATGTTCTAATGAACATATAACAATAGGATATCCTAATTAACATAATTAACATGACATACTAATTATCATGACACCTCTAATGAACATGTTGTATAACAACATGACACCTCTAATGAACTTGTCTAAGATAATTAACATGTTGTATAACAACATGACAGCTCTAATTAACATAATTACCGCGCGCGTCGCCACCGGTAAGGGCAACAGCTGTGGTGACGTCACCGCCACCGCCACCGCCACCCAAATGATACCCGTTTTTGACATTCCTAACTACTAATGTTTACAAGGGACCACAAAAGCGTATGCACCTATTTAAATAACCTTGCAAGATACTGAGAAACTGTCAAAAATATGCTAAGAAGCCAGATCTAACTTTGAGGAAATACAAAAGCAAAACTCGTTGGCCTCTAGCAAACAAGCTCATCACTTTCATTAATGAAAAGTTTCCGGTTAGTTGTTTTCGTTCAGAACATTGAGTAGAATCTTTCATGAATCAGCAACGAAGAAATAGCTGTACCAAATATTTGTCATGGATGAAATTAGAGGTCAAAGTAATCAAAGAAAAGCTTGCAGCGGTGGAGATCTAGCGTTAAATCTAGCCAAATTGTTGGAATTCAATGCAGACAAAAACATGTTTTACTAGAAACATTATTTGTTATTGAAATTATTTGTCTCTATAATAGTATTGATACATACACATTTAAAAATATACAGGGTATTCGTAGGCCTGACAGGACCCACAAAACAACGAAAGTGTTGGCAATAACCCTTCGTTAGCGAAACAAAAATCTGAAGTAAAATAAAATAAAAACTTAGCGGCGGTCTTATGAAGAGGAGTCCAACAAACAGGAAAATAAGGAGGAGAATAGTACTTACGTTGTAAAGCCAAAAAGGGTAGTGGGTATGGCAAAGTTTCAAAAAGACTTGAGTACAACACACTCATCCCTTGTGGTGCGAGGGTCACATATTTAAGAATAAGTTTGTTCTCAAGACTGACTCTGCCAGGCGTGTGAGTGCAAGACAGATTAGAGATGACAGACAGGTCATTCACCCCCACATGTGTGATTTAATCTGAATGCTTAATCTAAGATTTTAAGAACTTTTAATGTACTTTTTTTTAGATGGAAAAGGGTTTTAAGGGAAATCACTAGCGTGTAATTAGTTGACCTTGTCGAACTTCATTCCTAAATTTTTATTTATAAATTTATAAAAATTTGAATAGGTATACATTGCTTTTTTATATTATTTTTATTATTATTATTATGTTAACAAGGAAAATTGTCTTACACTTTGCCATATGTGGTCACCAAGTCCACGGTAACTCTCACAATCATTTCTTTGTGGACACTTGAATTGATACAAAATAAATTGCGGCATGACCTCCCCTTCTCCAAGAATAATCTTTCCTGAGATGTTAAGCTTATTAGATGCGGTTCGGCATTGTTTGACTTTTCCAGCAATACAGCGTCCATCTACAAACTCGTCCAAAGTGATTTCCAAGTTCTGTATTCCTTTCAGAGGATTAATACAATAATTGCTATTGTTAACCATGTACTTACTAGTCACGCCATAGTTCCGTGTCCGTATACAGTTTCTACATTTGCTCATGGAGTTTCTGTATTTTTACGGGGCACGCTATATTTTTGACCCATAATGCATGTACAAATTCTACTATTTCACTTGACACTTAAATACGAATGAACTAATCTCTTTCAACTTAACTCTGATGTGCGCTAACAAATGCATTTGTCCTACTTTCCGTCAACTAGGGACTAGTCCGGGAGAGAGGTAAATAAGGTTAAGTGCCCAAGTCCAATAGGGCTTGTTTACATTAAGTACTCTAAGTTCTGGGGCACCATGCAAGATATAAGTTACTTACGTGATAGGCCTTGAAAAATGGCGAATACAGCAAAAATCAACTTTAGCTCTCGCATGTCGAGTTTGGAAAAAATATTTTTCTTTCTGGAAAATAACACAAATTACGTATAAATAATTTTTTTTTAATAATTTGAGTTGTTTTGCATAGTTTCTTTTTGTCAAGTTGGAGATTATATTTACGTATAAATATGTAATTTTTCTAGCGATAATCTGTTAAGATTAAAATAATAGCATGAACTTTTATTTAACAAAAAATTATTATTATTTTGTTACCTTCGCGACGCATAATCTATTTCTGAATTTTGATAACTAAGTTTAAAATTACATATACTATTATAACATTAATATCATATTTATAGTTGTGCTCAGAGGCGTAACTAGGTTTTTGGCGCCCTTGGCTAATTTATTTTTGGCGCCCTTGATAAATTGACAAGTTTCAGCTTTGCGATTTTTTCATTTGTTGGAAAAAATAATTGAATTTCTCTTATTTTATTTATGACAATAATTAGGTAGTCTGATTATTGACAGTTATACAATGTTAATATAAAAATGCATAAGACAGGAACAATACTAATTTGCAGTTTATTATTTACTAAATAATACCAAATAAATTGGTGGATAAAACGGGATATTGTTGCGTCAATAAAAACTACAGCAAAACTTGAAGTATCATGTATTATAAATTTTTAAAAAATAGTGTCAATGTGTCATACTCATTATCTCATACATAACGCTAGAAACTCACAATAAACGTAAATTTAAGTAACACTCCACCGATCCACTCCTATGTCCTATATCAAAGGTTCAAAGCTTAACTTTTCTTGCTTTATTGCAAAATTAGTCATTATTTCATCGAAGTTTATTTGACAGGTAAGTTCACTTTCGATGGAAAGAATAGCTAGAGATGATGTGCGTTGTTCACCTGAAGTCGATCTCAAGTAATTTTTTTTATAAATTTTAGTTTGCTGAAACTCCTTTCAGCAGTGGCTACAGTAGTTGGCATTGTAAAAAATGCTTTCAGAGCTCGTTCGATATTCGGGGACAGGAAAGAGAGGCGTGTCTGATGTTTCATATGAAAGGATCCAAATTGCTTCGACATACCGACACAAGCCCGTGAGAGGAGACACCTTCCCTCCCCTCCCACACCTTTCTCCTTCGACAGTGGGATGGGGATAGTAAGATTTTTCTTTTTAAAAGAAAGACTGTAAAATCATATTGACATATTTATTATAAGAAGCCCGCAAAGGCCACAAACATAATAAAAAATAGTATAATGGATTTAAATGAAATATATTTAAATATAATTAATTATTCACTTTTTTGTTATCGATGATAAAAGTGAAATACAGTCGGACGTTGCTAAGTCGAACTCCCCTAAGTCGAAAGCCTCCCTATATCGAATTAATTGTTAGGTCCCGGCCAAATTCCATAATACTAATGTATTTTTAGATCTCCTTAACCCCAAAATTTTTGGCTTTAAACCTGTCTTAGTCGAATTTTCCAAGGCTTTTGGGTTATTATTCTGGAGTATAATTTCAGAAGACGTGTTCCGTAGAGCCACGTAAATGAACGTACGTTCTTTTTTTAGTGCATTCCACGAGGGATTAAGCGACCCTTGCAAGTACAAAAAATGAGAAGGACACAAAGAAAGGAGTGGTAACTAATTCGCGTCCCTTCGCTGCATGCTGTGACTATTTTAAAAAAAAGAAAAATCTTACTCCCCCCATACCACTGTGGAGGGGGTAAAGTGGGGGAGGGGAGAGAAGGTGTCTTTTCTCACAGGCTTGTGTAGGTATGTCAAATCAAGTTGGCTTCCTTCCATATGAAACATATACACCGTCTCTCTTTCCTCTCACGCCTACTAGCCGGTATGGCTGTTCCCCCCACCCCTCAATATCTACATTGTCCTTGATTAATTGGCGCCTATTACGCTATTTTCCCTTACTCAAAAACTCCGTAAGTCGATATTTTTTTCGGGACCTTTTGAGCTCGACTTAGAGAGGTCCGATTGTATTTATTTAAATACAAATGTAAAAATTTGAGAGTTAGTGGTGCCCTTTTGAGCTGGCGCCCTTGGCAACTGCCCCTATGCCAACCCGTTGTTACGCCACTGGTTGTGCTCATTCTGCGTTAAGATGAATATGTCATAATACTGTATTGGACTGCGAAAAAGCATTCAAATAAAATACAAGAAACACAAACAAAATATGTGATTAAGCCAATTCTCCAAAAGCACAATTAGCTAAACATAATTATTTAAAATACCTTTACATTACATATTGTCTATTATAACATGGATATCTAATTGAGTGGAGAAAAAAAATCCGAAAGAGAAACCAAAAGAATAAAGATGGGCAAACGTAGACTATTAAAACTAAAAGAACAAGTAAAAATAAGAAGAATCAGTTTCAAAAAGTTTCAGTTTAAAAAAAGGAAAAAAACAAAACATTCCATAGTTACGTAAAATTGAAAACTTATTTTTAAACCATATAGAAACAACTTCTCATTTCTTTTTTAAAATCTATTTTTCATATTAATGCTAATATGCTCACTTATAGAATGCTAAATGAGTGCGTCAATTAATTTTTATTTTTAAAATTAACCATTGATGGCAACGGCCAACGTAAATAAAAGTATCAAAGAGGAAGTTACAATTAAAGTTACTAGAAATTAGGTATATAAATGGTCGATATCTTTCCCGTGTTAGATTCTTAAATTGTTAAAAAAAGTGATACTTAATTTGTGTGAAGAAAATCTAATATAATGTATATCTACAAACAGTATTAGTAAATGGGATGACTCATGAGACGGTTACTTAGAACTAAATAATATGAATGTAGATAGGCTCGTAATCCGTGGCATAGGAAGGTTTAAGGTTGTACTTACGAAATCTTTATTATAGTAAAGTATATTAATTATTTTATTTTTTATTTAGGGTGAAAGTTAAGCGAATTTTAAAAAAAATTAATGCAAGATGGTGGATGTTTGTTTACGAAATGCTAGTGGCTTAATCTCAAAAATGGTAAATTGACGTCATGGATTCTTCTCTAAGCACCTGGCTTTGAGAGTATCGAAATCATCATATATTACTTGCGTTATTTTGATACATTTATTTCCTTTGCTTACCATCGAAGGATTTAAGAAATGTACCTTCATAAGGCACTCAGAGAGATTTTTAACATGCTGCATTTCGCATTGGGTAGAGGCGTTTTCAAAGCATTTAAAAGTTGGTTTAAATCTAAGGTAGTTTTAAATTAATTAAACAATGAGTTCTTTTGACACGTCATTCAAAACCAATGTTGCCTTAAAATATTTGAAGAAAAGCTTTTGGATTTCCAAGTACAGATTGTTTACCCAGAGTTCTTACAACAATTAGTCTGATTTTGTTTTTCATTTTTTTAAATAAACTATTGAATGGATTTTTATTTTTCTCATAATGCTTTGTGCATTTGCGATTATGATGATTTTTTAGAGGTTCGTTATCTGAAGACAAAATCCCCTTATTCGTCTAGTAATCGCAGTCAGTTCACATAATTTTTTTTTAATTTGGAAAAAAAAACTATATTTTATCATTAAAGATATTAACAGTTGTGAGTTAGCGATTTTAGGCTGAGAAACTTTTTCGCAATTTGCTGTAACAAACTGATGTAACTGTGTATGCGTAAATGGCAGACAGGGACAAAGAACCTAGGCTCTATGAGTGGCTTTTATACCAAAAATGTGAAAGTGACCAAATGATTAAATAATGTTCCAAATATTTTTGAAAGCACTTTCAAAATACTGAAAATGGGGACGGTGGCTATTCGATAGCTATACCTAATACATCATTAAATTTAAAAAAAAATTAAATTACTACAGTTTGTGCCCATGCTTCATTCCACAATATTTCAATGTATGCTGTAATTTTAAAAATCAATTATATATTTAAACCAACATTCTACTGATTTTTTTTTCAAATTTCTAACATGGAGTAAAGCATTTGTTTTCTACAGGTATCAACCGTGTTTATTGCTTTTTACTAGGGCTGCGGAAATTAACTGTTAATTTCTCGATTAATCGTTAAAAATTTTAACGATTAAATTATTTTTAACGATTAATCGACCCATCACTTACAAATTATTGGAAGTCAAAAAGTTAAAAAAAAATTTAAAAAAATTGCGGCCGTTAAATAATAAATATCATGACAATTAAACGAACATTATGGTTTTAAACTATTGACTGACGGGAAGTGGCATAGCTAGGGTCATGTGCGCCCAGGAACATGACACAAAATCTGCGCCCCTTGTCTGACCGAAAGATTCTGGGGGCTCATTGAGCAAAAAAAAATTGAAATTTTACGTTTTATATAGTTCATTTTCGAAGCTTCTGGTATTTTAATGAAATAGAATACAGACTAATATGTAATTCTCTATACGATTGTTAACAATTTATTTGAAGAAAAAAATACTCTACTAATTGTACAATTAGACATAGTCTACGTAAAAGTAATTCTCCTTGATTTGAATGTTGCAAACTCGTCAATAGCGTTGTCAAAATTAATTTTCTCAAGTGTTTCTCTTTCGATGCTAAGGAGTGCAAGATCACTCAGACGATCTTGTCCCCTTGAAGCACGTAAATAAGACAAAATAAGCTTCAGTTTGCTGAAAAACCGCTCACAGCTTTCAGTTGAAACAGCAATTGTTAGAAGTATTTGAAGTGAAATGCGCAGATTCGGAAATACGTCATCTCCAAATGAAACAATAAAACCAAGAAGATCCAAAGGAGTTTCCGATAGAACTTCAGTCCGGGTACTGAGAAGCATTTTTCAGTCTCTGATTTATGTGCACAATACATGTCCATTGACGTCAGTGTCATATAAATTAGCAAAATCTAAGCAATTTTAACGAAATGTATCGACTTTTGTCTCAGCAAGAAGAGTTTTGACGTCTAGTAAAAATCCAAATTTGTTGTTTAGATTTTTTAGACAAAAAAAAACATATTGAAATCTCCTGTTGGAGTCTATCAATTACGCCGTTCATATCAAGTGAAATGTCTTCTTCTGCAGAAAGTCCTGCATCTCTTGTTTATTCTCAAGGCATCCTCCGATGCCAACCTCGATTCCCCAAGTTGTGCATCTTCATTTCCATTGTCTACCGCAACCTGGCTCAAATTATTACGAATGTTAACAAAATCTTGCTCAAACGATTCAAGATCAAATGCTGCTTCCTTGAAATTCACAGTAGGATTCTGCAACCGTTTCTGAACTCGATCAATTTTCCCAAGTATGATGTTCCAGAAATTTAACAAAACTAGGAATTTAAAGCTTAATATACCTGCCAGCAAAGTTTCTGCATCACTTCTGGTGTCAGACGTCATATTTGTATGTTCTGATAATTTTTACAACAGCCCTACCAGTTCATCTAGTCCTTCCTAAATTGCTTTAACAGCTTCTGATCGTGCACTCCAACGTGTTTTAGACTCCCTCTTCATTGTGATTGGCACAACTCTTTTTAATTCTTCCCAAAGAGTTTTTGAACGAGGGAAAACAAAACTTTATACTTTAAAATGTTCCCAAAAACGTGATAACAACTGGATCCTGTTTAGCTGAGTGTATTCCTGCTAAGTTTAATCTGATATTGTCACAGTTGATGAACAATGCTCTGTGATTTCTGGCACATATTCGGTGTTGAAGGCCAGATATATGCCCAGTCATTACAGCAGCATTTTCAAAATATTGTGATCGATAGTCAGCTAGATGTATGTTATTAGATTCCAGTTTCTCTACGATAACTCTTTCAAGGCTTGTTGCGTCTTTGGAATGTATCTTGATAAAACTAAAAATGATTCTTTGATGGTTTCTTTTTAGTTTGAAAATCCGCATCAACAAATCTGATGACTTGAGAAAGCTGTTCCCAGTGTCTTAGATCGGGTGTTGAGTCAAGTAAGATACCGTAGTACTTTCTTTTTTCTGATTTCACTCAACAGCTGATTCATTACAGTCGATGAAAGTAGGTGGATAAATTCATTTGGATTTCCGCTGATAAATAAGATACTGAACCTGGATTTTCTCGGGCATGTTGTAAGTGTTTTTCTAACAGTGGATCATACTGATCAAGTTTGATCACAGAGAGACGGGAAAGAGAGGCGGTGTCTGATGTTTCATATAAAAGGAATCCAACTTGCTTTGACATACTGACACAAGCCGCGAGAGGCCTTCCCTCACTCCCCACTGTATTCCCTCCACAGTGGAATTGGGGAAGTAAGATATTTCTTTTTAAAACGAGTCACAGCATGCAGCAAAGGGACGAGAATTAACCATTCTGTAAGCCAGTGGTTCTTAACCTTTTGAGATTCAAGGACCACTTGAAAAACGTGTGTCTTAGCTACGAACCACTATTACAAATAGTGCTACTGCCGAGCTGGAAAGTTAAATATAATTATACTGTGTATATCTTATCTGTTGCAGACGCTCCTTCTATACAGAAGATTTTTGCTAGCTATAAGTAGTAGGCCCTATACATGTTAGTTAGTAAAACTATACTAATATGCTACGTTTTGCGTGCTGCAAAAACAATATTGTAATGGCTTTATTTTGTAAAGAACAAATGTCATTTATATTAGTCTCATAGTCTTCTTATTTATTTCTACTTGCTAACTATAAAAAAACTTTAATACATAAACAGTAGTTGGTATTAAAAGACTGATATATTAGTTTATTTAAGTACAAAAGATGTTTTGCTTTATTGTAAGCAATGCAGAAAATCCACTTTCACAAAGTTGCAAAGGCTAAAAGTATTTTAAAAACTATCTGAGTGAGTTCGGAGTACTCCAAAATTTCCATTAAGCCCACTTTCTGATGCAACATATTCAAAGTAGTATCGCTAGTCAGTTCAATGAATTGGTTTAATTACGATGTTGGTAATTTTATTTGATGAGACAATGTGTGCGAGATTAGGACTGGAAACCCACGAAAAACCACTGAACGTTAAAAAACAACCAAATTAGAATTAAAATCAGTTGCATTGATTAAATATGACCAGAAATCAAATTTATCAAAAGTTGTTTATTTATTTCAACATTTTCTGGTTTCTCGGTGATTTCGTATAATTGATCAAACATCTCAAAGTTACCTTGAAATAATCTTCATTTCCAAAGATAAAGCTTTTTCGTAAAAGCAGACACTTTGTCACTGAGAGTAATATAATGTGTCTGCTTTCCTTGCCGAGTTGAATTAAGTTTATTGAGTTCTTCAAAAGTTTCAGCCAAGTAAGCCAAAACAGCAACCCATAAGCTATGGTTCAAATGATCAACAAGCTTTGAGTTTTTTCTACAAGAAACTCTCTTATGTCATCACGTAATTCAAACATTCTGATAACCAGCGAATTTCAGTATACATTAGTAACTGATAATGTTCAAGATTCATATCCGAACATAAGAAAGCAAAGAAACGAGAATATAATAGACGAGACTTGATAAAATTAAAAAACTATTTAGGCCAGATCAAAAATATATTTTAAGTCTGCGTTAATTATTTTACTTGCTAGTCTTTCTCGATGAATTATACAGTGCGTAAATTTCATGCTTTGCTCACGGACCACCAGGAACATCTTCGCAGACCTCTAGTCCACGGACCACAGGTTGAGAACCACTCCTTTAAGCCACTCATTTTTCTTGTAGGTCATTTTGGTTGCTTTTAGTGTCGTCTCTGTCTGTTCTATTTAAAAAATCGCCTTTGTCTCTAACTGCTCCCCTACTCTCACTCCCAGCATCTCAAAGTTTTTTTTAAAAATCGCCACCAGCAATCCTACATTGTGGATATTGTCATTTATTTATGAGTAGAATTTGTGCCCCTTAGCGCTCAATGGGGGCACCAAAATCATGCTTGTCAACTGATTTGTAATGAAGATATTTTCGGAGCTCCAAAATTCAATCTTGCAAACGTATTTGGGATACATCAGTTTACATCAAAATAAAATTAAATCATGAGTTTTAATAATCATTTTGGCACCCCCTAACGTGGCGCCCGGGGACATACGTCCCGCCTGCCCCCACCCTCGCTACGCCATTGCTGACGGGGATGTACAAAATGTTGATAAAGTTTGCCTACCATTTTGGTTCTAACACTGTGAATACTTATCAAACCAAATGAAAAGCGTATTAAGCTGACATATAAAGGAGACATTCCAGTGTCATTTGGATTTTCAACAAGAATGTTAAATAAGTGTTACTTATGACATCATAAATTAAAATTTTTGGCTTTAATCGAAATTAACGATTAAATACCGGTAATCGTTAATTTTTCAAAAGTTAATGATTAAATTTAAATTAATCGTTAACATCCCTACTTTTTACGGCTACTAACAGCTAAATGTTTTTGCCAAACGGAGGCTTTGTTGCCTTTATTAAAAAAAACAACTAGTGTTGATAACAATCACTGCCATAAAGTTTCAGTTCAATGGCAAGGTATTCACATCGATGCCCAGAGTCAAAATAATCTGTAGCTTATAAGATCATTTATTTTATTCACCAGCTATCACGACACACTTAAATCTATTACTGACACACTTTCACTTCATCCTATAAACAGCAAGTCCTTCTCACAAACCACATTAAAACGGATGTTAATGATTTACACTGGCTGCCTGTAGCTAAACGAATCGATATAAAAATTATGTCACTGAATTACGGTTGCATAGATGGATAAGCACCTCTGTATTTGAAGGAATTGCCTTTAAAACAAGTTTACAGATCGGGAAAATATTATAAAGGTATTTTCAATATAATACGCATCGAACCGCGTGACAGGAAAATATTAAAAAGGTTGCTTAATATGTTGTTCGTCCGTCGATTCGACGAAGACCACTCTAGTCATCCGAGGGTTGCTGGGACTGGCTTTGTTTGTGCGTGCGCAGATGGCTGATGAGGCCGATCCTAGCACGGAAGGTTCGGGAACAGAAGGGACAAGGGACGAGTGGGACATCTCCAGGAGGGTTCACAGCACGGGCCTTTCGGGCTTGCCTCTTCTTTTTTGCGGAGGTGATCCTGTTTGCCTCACATGACTTGGCACCTTCGTGGATGGAAGAACGCCAGGTGGAACGGTCCTTTGCAGCAAGTTCCCACGTGTCTGGGTTGATGGCAAACGCTTTCAGTGAGACTTTCAGTGTGTCTTTGTAGCGTTTCTTTTGCCCACCGTGGGACCGCTGGCCATGCTGGAGCTCGCCATAGAAGAGTCTCTTTGGCAGTCTCTCGTCTGGCATTCGGACCACGTGCCCTGCCCAACGAAGCTGGGACTGCATCAGGAGTGTGAATATGCTGGGGAGATCTGCCTTGGTCAGTACCACTGTGTCTGGTATTTTATCCTGCCACTTTATGCCGAGGATCTTCCTGAGGCTTGTTGAATGAAAGTGGTTAAGCTTCCTAGCATGGCGCTGATACACAGTCCATGTTTCACACGCATATAGCAGTGTGGGGAGCACCACCGCCCTGTACACTTTCAGCTTGGTCTGGATGGTAATGCCTCTTCTGTTCCAGACATTTGGGTACAACCTGCCAAAAGTGGAGCTGGCTCTGGCAATTCTGACGCTCACTTCGTCATCGATGGTGGCATTTTGCGACAGTGTGCTGCCTAGGTATGAGAACCGTTGCACTGTGTTGAGTCTCTGGCCGTTGACAGTGATGCTGGGCTCAACGTAGGGCCTTCCAGGCGCAGGCTGATGGAGGACTTCAGTCTTCTTGGTGTTGATCGTCAGACCAAAGTTTGTGCAGGCGCTGGAGAACAGGTTAACGCTGCATTGCATGTCGGCTTCTGAGGCAGCATTGAGGGCACAGTCATCAGCAAACAGGAGGTCTCTGATGATGTCTGTCATAACCTTGGTTTTTGCATGGAGCCTCCGAAGGTTGAACAGTTTGCCATCTGTGCGGTACCTCTGGTTAACACCAACACCCTCGTCTCTGAAGGCCTCTGTCAGCATGGCGGAAAACATGAGGCTAAATAGTGTTGGTGCCAGGACGCAGCCCCTGCTTGACCCCGTTTGTGATTGTGAAAGGATCAGAAAACGCTCCACTGTCCTGGACTCTGGCCTGCATGCCCTCGTGGAATTGTCTCACCAAGACGATGAATTTCCTTGGGCAACCGTACTTGGCCATTATCTTCCACAGACTCTCTCTGCCAACGGTGTCAAAAGCCTTGGTCAGGTCGACATAGGTGGAGAACAGGTTGACGTTCTGCTCCTGACATTTCTCTTGCAGCTGCCTGGCAGCGAACACCATGTCGATGGTCCCTCGCTCTTTTCGGAAGCCACACTGACTTTCAGGCAGGAGTCCTTGGTCAAGGTGGACCGTGAGGCGGTTGAGCAGGATTCTGGCAAGGATCTTTCCTGCGATAGATAGCAGGGATATGCCTCTGTGGTTGTCACAAGCCTGTCTACTTCCTTTTTGCTTATAAAGATGTATGATGGAGGCATCTTTGAAGTCCTGCGGGATCGTCTCTTGCTGCCACACCAAGAGAAATAGATGGTGGAGCCTTTCAGTCAGGGCTGTTCCTCCCTCCTTGTAGACCTCAGCTGGTATGGCGTCAGAACCAGGTGCTTTGCCACTGGAGAGAAGATAAATTGCTTTCTGGGTCTCGAGCAAGGTTGGGGGGTCATCCAGTGCTTTGTTTGTGGGCACTTGGGGAAGACGATTGATGGCTTCTTCGTTGATTGTCGAAGGGCGATTTAGGATGCTTTCGAAATGTTCGGCCCACCTCTTCAAGATCTTCTCTTTGTCTGTGATGAGAGTGTTACCGTCTGCGCTGAGGAGGGGGTTTGAACCTGAGGGCGTGGGGCCATACACTTCTTTCAAAGCGTTGTAGAAGTTTTTATAGTCACGCTTGTCTGCATAGCCTTGGATCTCGTCGGCTTTGTTGCTGAGCCAATCGTCCTGCATCTGACGGAGCTTTTGCTGTACAGTCCTGCGTATGTTGTTGAGTGCATCTCTCCTTGCCGTGGACCTGGGATTATTGAGGTAAGCTTGGTGTAGGAGGTGTTTCTCATCCAATAACTGCTTGATGTCTTCGCAGTTCTCATCGAACCAGTCCTTATGTTTCCTGGTCTGGTGCCCCAGAGTCTCTGAAGCTGTGGTGTAAATCAGCTCTCTGAGTGACGCCCAGTCTGCCTCCACGTTCTGGTTGCCTGGAGAGGTAGATTTCAAGCGCTCTTCCAGAGCATCCACCAAGGACTGCTTGCAGCTGGCGGTCATTAGTTTGGCAACATTTAGCCGTTTGGGGGCTTTCTTCCCTTGCGGGCGCCGTTTCGGCTGAATGCGGATGTTGAGCTTGGTGATGATGAGGCGGTGGTCTGTCCAGCATTCAGCCCCGCACATGGACTTGGTCACTCGTACATCCTGCCTGTCCCTCTTCCTCACGATGGCGTAGTCAATAAGATGCCAGTGCTTCGAGCGGGGGTGCATCCATGACGTCCGGTTACGGGTTGGGAGGCGGAAGATCGTGTTGGTGATCAGCAGTTCATGTTCAGCGCAGGTCTGGAGTAAAAGAAGACCGTTGCTGTTGCAGTGACCCACTCCATGATGACCAAGGACTCCTTCCCAGGCAACGTTGTCTTTGCCAACTCTTGCGTTGAAGTCGCCTAGCAAGATGAGTTTGTCCGCCTTTGGAACGTCGGCAATGACAGTGTGAAGTTCTTCATAAAACTTTGCCTTCACTTCATCTGTATTGGTCATGGTTGGAGCGTAGGCACTGATAATGGTGAGGTGTTTCTTTCCAGCCAGTGGGAGTTTCATGGCCATGAGCCTGTCGTTCACTCCCTTGGGAAGTCCAGCCAGCTTTCCGACAAGAGATGTCTTAACTGCAAAACCAACGCCTGCTTTCACGCCTCTCCTCGCTTGGTCTGACACTCCAGTAAAAAGTGTAGCCAGATCCTCTTTCACAGAGCTCTCCTTCTCCCGCGAGCCTGGTCTCGTTCAGGGCTGCGACGTCGATGCCGTATCTAGCGAGTTCTTTTCCAATCAGGGCTGTTCTCCTCTGGGGTCTGTCCGCATCGTCCCTGTCCATGAGTGTGCGCACATTCCATGCGCCCAATATAAGAGGAACTATCCTCGTTTGCTTTTTTTGGTTTCGACCGCTGGTATAGGGTCCCCACCAGCCGCGGTATGCTGGCTAGGGTAAGCTGGAGCAGGCAATGTTTAGGGCACCTTTTCTAGCCCCTTCCTCATGCCATGGAGGTGAGCAGTGCATTCCTGAAGAGGGCTGCTCAGTCGCCCAGGGGGCTGCCGGACTCCACCGCTGCTCCGTGTCAGCGAAGAACGACCCAATGCCCTCCCTGGGCCGCCTGTGTGCAGGGTTGCGGCTACGGCTCCCAGTGTACCCACACCTGCGGCTTCGTCGCTTGCCTGTCGCCACAGGACTTGTCGGTGACTGATGGGATGGGATGGATGACAAAAGTGACTTGCGCGATGACTTGGATTTAAGTGAGAAAGAGTTGCGCAGTTCGTCGATCTCACTCTCTCGCCCAAGACCATCTTGATCCAGCGGCAGAACAAAGTCGAGACGGCTGGTGATGGAGACGGGTGCAGCGGATGGCTATGATGTCCTGTGTGTCTTGTCATGCCCTTAGCGTTCCACAACGCTTTGCTGAGAATCGCCTTTTTGACCGTTGACCAACTAGTGGTTCCTCCGCTCTGTCCACCGAATCCAGTCTTTACGTGCTTAATATAATACGCACCACGCGACAGACTAGCACAAACATTTACATGCTACATAGAGATACATATATAACAGTTACTAAGTTACAACAATAAATTGTATCAATTGTCATTGCATTACTTGCTAACAGTTAGTACCTAGATACAAAGTTAAGATTTGTATAAAATCATATGTAGAGGTGCACTATAATATAAGTTATGACAAGTATAAATATCTAACATAGTTGAGAAGTACATAAATATAAAAATTGAACACAAATCTAAAAGTCAGTAATTCAATCCCGTTATGGTGTCCTCACGTCATGGTTTCAGGACTGCAGCCTACGGGACCTTCGCGGCTTGGCTTGCGAAGGTTGCCTTAGGGGCCGTCCATAAATGAAGTCACCCGCCTAGTGGGCGGGGGGAGGGGGGTCAAGCATTTGTGACGATGTGTGACGATGGGGAGAGGGGGTTAAAGAAATGTTACGTCACATCTAAAAAAACGAGCTTCTTTAAATAAAAGTTCCACTTAACTAATTCATTGCTTGCAATTAATTTAATGACGTTTTAAATAGCATTCGTCACAAGTGTATGTGCAAAATTTCAGCTCGATAAGATCACGGGAAATGGGTCATTTTTAAATCCCTTATATTAACTTCAAAATCTTGTCATCTCTCTCAGTCGTGATCTCTGTCGTTCGCGGGCGAGCGGAAAAACAAAAGTTAAAAATCACCCACTTCCCGTGATGCCATCGAGCTGACTTTTGGCACAAATACTCGTGTCACCTAACAATGCATCGTCTCAAAATTTCAGATCGATCGAACGTACCGTAATTAAATTAATGCATTTTTAGTTTATCTCTATACAACATATGTAATTCAAATTCACGGTTTGTTATTGTTTTTAAATCCCTTATATTAACTTGCTTTGTAAGTTTAATCGGGCATCCGAACCGACTATTTGTTTATAATTCTTTTACGTGCCAGTTCAGTTCACGCGTTGAAGCCGATCGTCGATGTTCACACTCCCTACCGTCCCTGCGCCCGGTTTTAAAACCAGGGGATATAATTCTGTTTCAGTCTGTAAATGTCCCGTTTAAACATTATCAATACTTTTAGTCTCATATATAAGGGATTTATATTCAAAAACTTTGTTTTTACATCTATTTATTCTTTCACGTGCCAGTTGAGTTGACGCGATGACGCCACCCGTCGATGGGCACACCGCCTCCCGTCCCTTCCCCCGGTTTTGAAGCCAGGGGATATCACTCGGTGTCAGTCTGTAAATGTTTGTCGCCTATGAACAAAATCAATACTTTTAGTTATGTCTCACATATAAGGGATTTATAGTCAAAAACTTTGTTTTTACGGGGTTGTTTAATTAGAGAGAGAGAGAGAGAGAGAGAGAGAGAGAGAGAGAGGGAGAGTGAGATAGAGAGAGGAGAGAGAGGGAGAGGAAGAGAGAGGGAGAGAGAGAGAGGGAGAGAGAGGGAGAGGGAGAGAGAGGGCGCGCGAGAGAGAGAGCGAGAGAGAGAGATAGGGGGAGAGAGGGAGAGGGAGAGAGAGAGGGAGAGAGAGAGCGAGGGGGGAGAGGGTGAGAGAGAGAGAGAGGGAGAGAGAGAGATTGAGAGGGAGAGAGAGAGGGAGAGAGAGAGGGAGAGAGATAGAGAGAGAGGGAGGGAGAGAGAGGGAGGGAGAGAGAGAGAGGGATAGAGAGAGAGAGGGAGAGAGAGAGGTAGGGAGAGGGAGAGAGAGAGTGAGAGGGAGAGAGAGAGAAAGGGATAGAGAAAGAGGGAGAGAGAGAGGGAGAGAGAGGGAGAGAGAGGGAGAGAGAGAGAGAGGGAGAGAGAGAGAGAGAGAGAGAGAGAGAGAGAGAGTGGGGTTAAAAAATGTAATAAAAAGGTTTAAGAATTAAAATAAAAACACAAAATATTAATGTAATTGATGTTTTTAAATTTTGATCTTGACAGAAATCAAGTATTACAACATCAAATGATCCGGCAATCCCATTTGACGATTCATCCTTTTGTTTCATGACCATGAATCATACTACATCAATTACCAACAATGGGACACCTGTAGGCCATTTATTTTGTAACTGCAGCTCGAGTTGGTTTTACTTGCTTTCACGTAAGTTAAATTTTGAAAAATAAAATAAAAATTCAGTTCCGAAACAATGTATGTATTGAGGGAACAGAGTAATAGATAAATTATAACAATTAGGATATTTAAATTAAATTTTTAAAAATAAAATAAAAATAAAAACAGTAGAATTTATATTTCAATTTATTATTTCTAACGGGTACGTTTTTGCCATGTTCCGCCCACTTTATCAGAATTTATTATTTAACATTTAGTTTAGCTTCTACAATTTAAATGTCCCTTCAATGCGTAGAAATAAAACTTTCCTTTAACAAATGACCATTGAGATATCGATATTTAATGAATACAGCTTTTAATACGTTTGCATTATTAATTTTCCCATCTCTCGTTCCAATGAATTCCATTCCCAATGCTCTGCGCTACATCTGTGCGCATCTGTAATCTTCCCACCCCAACACAATTGCTTGCCCCAATAATAACAGGATATCTTCTTCCTTAAGTAAAGGCATGACATCAGAGGTTAAGAAATATGTTTACATATTTATCAATACTTACATACTTTAGTGTATTTATTTGGGTGTGTTTCTGTCTGTTTTGGAGAGGGAGAGATTTTTTCTCTCAGATATAGGGATTTGTTTTCTTTTGCAGGATAAATCCAAACCACCCTACTCAGAAAGTTTAATTAAATATAGTGCTTATTTTTTATTTTTATTTTCACTAGCGACAGTTTCTATATTTTAAAAAAAAATGCTCTAATAACCCATGATTTTACTCCACTTTTCCAAGATTTAAGTGATATATTTATTGTCACTTTGCATTTCTTTATATCATTGAATAAGAGATTATGATGAATTCACAAGTAACATGTCCATTCCAAAACGAATAAATTCATGTTATAAATTAAATTAATTAAAGAAAAATGATATATTTAATTTTCAGCATTTGAGCTCTACTTGACCTTGTCATCAGACGGAGCTATTTATTTACATGGCATAACTAATTACCACACCTTAATAGACGGGTCTTTTGAATTTTTTATAGACAACTTATTTGAAAGAAGCCTATCATTTTCATTTGAATTGATAACTAGTAAGTAAATGTATAATGTGTCTAAGAAATAGAAAAACCTAGAATAACGAGAACGTTTTTGCGACATTTAAAAAAACAAACCATTTCGGTTGTTGAGCTGTCGTTGTAATTGTTACAATTGCAGTGCTGCTGCAAGAGTTCTTTAACTTTAATAATAATAAGCATGTTATATTATAAAAATATTTAGTTGTCAAAAAATAACTTAACGTGCGTGGGCTAGCAAAAAAATTGAAAGTCAAAGGAACTCGCTAAAAACTTTTGGGGTAGCAAGGGTTGTCAATAAACAGGAAACGCGTTTCATGTGGATTTTATAACGCAACTTAACAAAATCCAAAAAATTAACAACGCGTCTCTGGATGGGCAGAGGGGAGGTAGTAAAGATTTGCCCTTGTGTCAAGTTTGAATGGGAGAGATCTTGATCACTGAAGGTAGCATTTACTTATGGCTTTTCCTATGGCTATTGCTAATTTGGTATTTCCATAACTTCGTCCATGTATTATTTTTTTGTTTAAAAAAAAGGTAAATTTAATTTTATAAAGTTTTTAACATATTAGCTACATTTAGAAAAAATAGTAAGTTAATTGAAAATGTGAAAAATAGGTTCCCCGTATGTCTACAAAAAAATGAGCATGTATTGAAACAACTTTTGT